>VONZ01001927.1:0-83138 GCA_012976165.1 Labeo catla
TTTCTCAATAGCTTGTTTAGGACGAGTGCCCTTTGATATAAAGACACAGTCAAAGTTTTGCTCACAGTGTGCTCTGCACGATCAGCCTTCATCATGGTTTTCAATGCACTGTGTATTTGGAAAAGGCTCATTTTAGTTTCTTTGCTCTTTCTTTCTGTCCACGGAAAAGACTCAGGGCCGTAAGTACCGTTGAATGGTATCTGTTTTTGTAATATCTAAATCTAAATATTTATACTAAATCAATCATTTTGTAAAATTTGCACTTGAACAGGATCCTTAAAAAGCTGAAAGAGTGCTCCACTACACCATGCAATAAGAATAAATTAAAAAATTTTACTACTTCAGCACAGATGCCACCTCCTTAAACTGAAGTTCATGTATTTCCAGAATATGAATTGAAATACTGTTTTAAACATTTTAATCTTTTATTATGTATGAAACTTAGGGAAAACATATCTCTTTATGCTTTGAAATGTTCTCAACAGATCTTTCATGGTGACGTTTCCTGCAGTGATCGAGTCGCAATCTGAGGCTAAACTGTGTGCAAGTCTTCTCAACCCCAATGAAAGCCTTGTTATGAACATTTATCTGGTTGATGGTGACCAGAGCACTTTACTGCTACAGAAGAAAGCTGAGGAAGCATTTCACCGCTGCTTTAACTTTCAGGTTTGCCAGCAAGAAATGTGCATTTACATATCATTGAACATTTTATTTAAGATTTAAAATTACATATCACCTAACAGACACCTCAGGTAGAAGCAGAATCAGTGCAGACAATAAAGGTGGAACTTCAGGGGGAGAACTTCAAGATGACCGAAAAGAGAAAAGTCATGTTCAGACGTTACAACCCTTTGACTTTTATCCAGACTGATAAACCCATCTATATTCCAGGACAGACAGGTGAGCTGTAAATGTTTGACATTTAATCTTCAGTGAATAGTGGGGTTGTTTAATTTGTTTCACACTGTTGATGGCATTAGTGAACGTACATTAGCACAACAGATATACTGTAGCCCACAGTAGCCACACCCCAAACCACTTGGCTGTTTCATGCTGCTTGGTTTGATTTGCATCCAACAGTGCTAGAAAAAAAGCTTATAAACCAAAACAATCTTAAAATAATTTGTTTTAATTGTTAAATATATCATAGAAGGTATCAAATTAACTGTGTTAACAGATTCTACCCTACCAAAAAAAGCTTCGGCATCAGTCTAAAAAGCTATAAAACCAGAGGTATATTAAAATGAGGATAAATCAACCCATCAACTTACAGTGTAAGGCTCGTTTGCCTTCCATTGTTGCTCTGGTCTCCTTACTGTTAGTATTATCTGTTACCCTTTTTTGGCTAAAGGTTGCAGGCTTGCCATCTAGTGGCTTTGACACCCAATTTTATGTTCCTGCATAACCGGAGACTGCAGTTTTAGGACTTTTGAGGACCCTATTTTTTATGACAGCGCCATCTAGCCAATTCTATTCCAATAGGGGAGACTGGATTCAAACATCAAACAAACAGATGCAAAGACTGGATCCATGGAAACTATTCATTCTTTATCTGTCAATCTAATTTTTAATGTAAGAGCTGGCATGAACTTGAGTGTTTGAGGCGGTGTCAGTGCAAAATAGTTAAAGGGGTCATTGGATGCAAACTTCACTTTTTCATGTTGTTTGAACATTAATGTGTGTTGGCAGTGTATGTACAAATCTAGCCTATAATGATAAAAATTCATGCAGTGGTTTTTAATTAATCTGTAAAAATAATATCCCCTTTTTCAAATCGAGCCGTTCTCAGATGCCTGTTGGTGTGCCGTCACACCGACAGAGGCCGCTCCCACAATAGTTGGGGTCTTACCACAGACCAGCTGTCACAGTCCAGTAACTTTCCTTGTTTCGATGCCGAAGCAGGGATGTATGTTAGACAAGAATATCTCCGATTGAGGTGTTGTGTTGCTGGATGTAATAATGAACATAGTGGTCGTCATTTACTCCCGACATCTGAGCCGCTGAAGATGCAGTAGATTATGTTTGTTTGTGAATGGAATCATTCATGATCCAGCTTCACTTACAGCAGAAGTGTGTATAAGCGTTTTTTTTTATGAATCTTTGCGATCGCCTTTCCTTATAACATAGTAGTTAGGAAGTTTAGCGGCTAAAGGCTGCTAAAGTAAACAAGATCGTCATTCCACAGAGAGAAGAGAGGGGCGGGGTGAGCAGAGCTCATTTGCATTTAAGGAACAACCCCTTAAAATGAGATAATTTTTGCAGAGCTCATTTTGACAAGGTAAAAAGGGTGTTGTTTTACAAAACCATTGAGAATTTTTAATCAAAGTATATTAGAGACTTTTCATGAAGACCCTAAAGAATGATATCAACTTGTGGAAAATGGGCATCCCATGACCCCTTTAATTGTGCTGCTGTATGTTGTTAACTGGTATTTGTATTCAAATTATTTTACATTTATTAAAATACTAATAAACATACTAATTTGTAGCGCAATATGCACAGAGCGTTCTTTAGAACTTCCGCATAAAGACAAGCCAGCTTGTAAATTTCCGGTGTAGCTCATGGTGTAGCTAGAATGTTATATATAGGTGGAGACTCTTGAGACTACTTTCCTGCCTCGTTCTTATCAGAAACTGAGAAAAAAATAGTAATTGAAACATCGTAAATAATGATAGTGGCATGAACATTAAGTTTAATATTATTTAACAACATATAATTCAAATTCTAAGCCTGATCCCAGGAGAGCACATAGACATGTAGTTGTACATTTAAATGCTGACAACTAAACAGTCATAACTGTTAGCAAGCTAGAGATTCTTCTCTTCAAGCACATCTTAATAGTATTCTTGATAATCAATAACTTGCCATCATAGGCAACACATTTTTGATATCTTGTAATATTTTAAAGCCTTTATTATTTTTCAGTTCTACAACTGTGCAGTAAAATTCACTTCAAAGATTCACTTTTCATTCATAAAGACGACATGAAAAAATGCTTTTTCACGGAAAACATCGACTTTTTAAGATGAAAATGACATGAAATTACCCTTAACCAGAGGATGGCAGTAGAGGTTCGCTCACTGGCTGCAGCTGCCATTTCAACTGCATTTTCACATCTTTCTTTTCGATTTATTATAAAATTACTATAACAAATTTTGTACTTTTACCGCACTGAAGTATATAGTATAGCAAGAGCAGAAAGTCATAAAAATAAATAAATAAATAAATAAGCTCAGACACAAGCCTAATAAGGGTGAATTATTTAAATATATATAGTTCACTACAAATTAAATAAGTTAAATATTAATGGCATAAGAATTAAATATGAATTAATATGAATTTTAAATATTTTATATTTAATTTAATAAGTACATCTTTCTACATTCATTTAATAACAGTTTTATCTTGAACTGTAAAAGCTATTAAATAGGTGATATTTAACCAACACAAACTTGTTACTGCTGTAGTTTTGTTACTCTGAATTTAGTTTTAATCATTTAATGCACAGCTCTGTTTTTGATATTGGCTTGTTTCTGTCGGTTATTACTGTCAATCATATCAAATGACTTGCGCATATTTAGCAGATTTATTCGCATAATTTTTTACACTCTTTTGACATTCTTGTAACACTATATATTGACATTTGGTCCTCTTAGACAAACAAAACTTTTCTTCGAATTGTGGATGGATTATGTAAGAAAAACGTCCCAGGTTACGTATGTAACCATGGTTCCCCGAGGGAACGAGACGCTGCGTCGACAAACGCATTGGGGAACGCCATCAGCGAGCCACGCTCTGAAATCAGGTGTGTAATCAGTCCAAATGAGCAACAAGCCGTCACGGGCGGGGTGACAGGGAGACCAGGAGCATAAAAGCACGTGCGGTGAGTAAGCCGGCAGCTTCTAAGATAGAGAAGCAAGCGCGGCAGGGATGCCGAAAGTATGGCAAAGAGACGCAGCGTCTCGTTCCCTCGGGGAACCATGGTTACATACGTAACCTGGGACGTTCCCCTTCGGGAACTCGAGCTGCGTCGACAAACGCATTGGGGAACGAGATGCCCACGCCACCAGACTTTCAAATCCCTGCCTAGTGTGAATCACTGAGCACAGCTAGGCGAGAGAACCGAGGAGCCAGGAGTGGCTTGAATGTCGAGGCCATAGAACCTCACGAAAGTGAGTGGCGTGGACCAGCCCGCAGCGTTGCAAATGTCAGAGAGGGGAACTCCTGACAAGAAGGCCTTGGAGGCCGCCATACTCCGAGTGGAGTGAGCCTTGACCCCCAGAGGTGAGGGGAGATCAGAGGATTCATAGGCCAATGTGATGGCATCCACTATCCACCGACTGATGGTGTGCTTAGATGCAGCCAGGCCCCTGTTGCGAGGACCAAAGCAGACAAACAGCTGTGGAGACTTCCTCCACAGGGCAGCTCTGTGGACGTAGGTGTCCAGTGCTCGCACTGGACACAAAAGGTTAAGTCTCTGCTGTTCCTGGTCCCGGAAGGGGGGAGGACAGAAGGCCTGGAGCACGATCGGCCGTGGCACAGATGTGGGCACCTTAGGAGTGTACCCCGGAATGGGGTACAAAAAAGCTTTGGCCATGCCAGGCGCAAAGTCAAGGTGTGAAGGGGCCACAGAAAGGGCCTGGAGATCGCCCACCCTCTTCAGAGAGGAGATGGCCAGGAGGAAGACTGCTTTTAGAGTCAACGTCCTGTCTGAAACCTCTTCGAGGGGCTCGAAGGGAGGTTTGCAGAGTGCCTCCAGCACCACGGCCAGGTCCCACGTGGGGACACGGGATCGCACAGGGGGCCTCAGCCTCAGCGCACCGCGGAGGAAACGTGTAACCAAGGGGTGTTTTCCCACTGATTGACCACCAAGAGGGGAGTGGAAAGCAGCTATGGCCGCCACGTACACCTTCAAGGTGGAGTGGGTCAACCCTGTGGCGAACCGAGCCTGCAAGAACTCCAGCACTGTACCAACTGGGCAGTGGACTGGGTCGAGCTGGCGGACGCCACACCAGGAAGTGAAGAGTCTCCACTTCCAGGCGTACAGTTTCCTCGTTGAGGGAGCTCTGGATTGGAGGATGGTCTCAACAACCTCGGTTGAGAGACCAGAAGCTACGAGATGTGCCCCCTCAGGGGCCACACCCACAGCTTCCACAACTCCGGGCGGGGGTGCAGAATCGTACCACCCGCTTGTGAGAGGAGATCCCTCCTGATGGGAATCTCCCATGGAAGGCCATCGAGGAGGGAAATCAGATCCGAGAACCATACTCGGCCCGGCCAGAACGGGGCTACTAGCAGTAGCGAGATGCCGTCCTGGCGCACTCTCTCCAGAACTCCCGGGAGCAGAGCGATCGGGGGAAAGGCGTACAGACGAAGCCTCGGCCACGCCTGCACCATGGCATCCAGCCCCAGGGGAGCTGGATGACTCAGAGAGAACCAGAGGGGACATTGTGATGTCTCCTGAGTCGCAAAAAGGTCCACCTGAGCCTGGCCAAACACTCTCCAAATGAGCTCCACCACCTCGGGGTGGAGTCTCCATTCCCCGGGCCTCGGCCCCTGTCTCGACAGGACGTCTGCTCCCTGATTGAGATGTCCCGGGATGTAGACTGCTCTCAGTGAGAGGAGCTTCCCTTGGGACCACACCAGGATCTGGTGCGCCAGCTTGTACAAGGGGCGCGAACGCAGGCCTCCCTGGTGGTTTATGTAAGAGACCACCGATGTGTTGTCGGTGCGCACCAACACATGGTGATCTCTCAGGTCTGGGAGGAAGTGTTTCAGTGCCTGAAACACAGCCAGCATCTCCAGGCGATTTATGTGCCAAGTGAGATGGCGGCCGCTCCACAGACCGCGGGCTGGGTGGCCACTCATGACCGCTCCCCAACCGGTGAGGGACGCATCCGTCGCTAGCGTTACGCGGCGACAAGGAGCTCCCAACACCGGGCCCTGATTCAGAAACCAAGGTTTCCTCCACATGTCTAAGGCACGAAAGCATCGCCGCGTGACCTTGATCATGCGAAGCGGGTTTCCCCTCGGGGAGAACCCCTTGGTCCTGAGCCACCACTGCAGGGGTCTCATGTACAGCAGGCCAAAAGGTATTACGTTGGACGCAGCTGCCATCAGACCCAACAATTTCTGAAACTGTTTGACAGTGAGTGACCGGCCTATCTTGACTCTCTTGACTGAGGTGAGGATCGACTCGATCCGAGCAGGAGACAGATGTGCCTGCATCGTGGTCGAATCCCACACCACCCCCAGATAAGTGGTCCTCTGTAGCGGAGAAAGTACACTTTTCTTGGCATTTAGTCTCAACCCCAGCTCTCTCATGTGAGCGAGAACAACATCTCGATGTTGAACCGCTATCTGCTCTGTTTGAGCTAATATCAACCAATCGTCGATATAGTTTAGTATGCGGATGCCCTGGAGTCGCAGAGGAGCCAGAGCTGCATCCATACACTTTGTGAAAGTGCGGGGTGAGAGTCCTAGGCCGAAAGGAAGAACCCGATATTGGTACGCTTCGCCCCCGAAAGCGAACCTCAGGAACTTCCTGTGTTGAGGAAGGATGGAGATGTGGAAGTATGCGTCCTTTAGATCTATCGTGACAAACCAGTCCTCGGACCTGATTTGAGACACGACCTGACTGAGTGTCAGCATCTTGAACCTGAGACGCAATACTGCGCGGTTCAGCAGACGCAGATCTAAAATCGGACGCAACCCCCCATCCTTCTTCGGAACGATGAAGTACCGGCTGTAGAACCCGGACTCTCTGTTGTGAGGAGGGACCACCTCGATGGCCTCCTTCCTCAGGAGAGCGTTTACTTCTTGTTCCATGACCAGAGCCTGCTCGGGGCCCACCAGAGTGGGAAGAACCCCGTGAAAAAGAGGCGGAGGAGAACCAAACTGGATTCTGTAGCCTCTCTCTACAGTGTGCAGGACCCACTGAGACACGTTTGGCAAACGTTTCCACGCCGCCAGATGGTCTACTAAGGGAATCAGTCTCTCGAGACTGACCTCTGGTGTTACCAGAGCGGCTAGATTGGCGCTCTGAAGCGGAGGACCGGCAGGGAACAACCAATCTGTCCGTTCTGAGGACCTCCTCAGAGGTCGCGAGCTTCCCAGTACCGCTGCGTTGCCGGGCGGATACTGAGATATGAGCTCGCCGGAGACCGCTGCGCCCTGAAGCACCATAGGTGGCAGGGTTGGCAGTACGATCTCCTGAGGGCACTGAGGAGAGATGGGCACCGTATGATGAGGTGTTAACCGCTCTTCCCCAGAGGGGTCTGCCCTCAGAAGTCCTGAGCCACGACCATCAGGACTTCTTAGCCGAAGCCTTCTTTGCCTGAAGAAGGGCCCGCAGGTCCGTCTTCGGCGCAGCTGGCTTCGACTTAGAGCGCCGCCTAGAACCCTGCTCCCTATGCGGGGGAGTACGGGTAGCGACGCTCTCTTTTTGGGCGACCCGGTACGAGGAGGAGGTACTCGTATGCGGCTGCTCCCGCCCAGCAGCCGCAGAAGCTGGAGAGCGGCGAGAAAGAAATGTCTGGAACGCTGCCGCCTGACGCCGCGCCTCCTGAAACCTGTCGACGACTGCATTGACTGAGTCGCCGAACAGGCCAGAAGGGGCGAGGGGGGCGTCCAGGAGAATGACCCTGTCCCGATCTTTCATGTGGGACAGGGTCAGCCACAGATGCCTCTCAGCGGCCACCATGGCTGCCATAGACCGCCCAATAGCGCGGGCGGTCTCCTTGGTGGCACGCAAAGAAAGGTCTGTGGCTCGGCGGAGTTCAGAGATGTCCTCCGCCTTAAACTCCTCACCCTCATCCAGCTCCTTCAGCAGGTCCGCCTGGTATGCCTGCAACACCGCCATGGTGTGCAGGCAAGCACCAGCCTGACCCGCTGACGAGTACCCTTTGCCCACCAGCGCCGACGTGGTACGCAGCGGCTTAGTGGGCAAAGTCGGGGCTTTAAGGGATGATGCCACGCCGGGAGACAGATAGCTCGCGAGCGTCTGTTCTACCCGGGGCATCACCCCATAACCGTGCTCAGCAGCTCCCACCACATTGCTGTAATGGAGGGTGGTAGAGCTGTGAACACGGGCCGAGAAAGGCTTTCCCCACGATCTAGACACCTCAGTGTGCAGATCGGGGAAAAACGGCAAGCCCCGTCGTGGAGGTGGTGGTTTAGAGCGCAAGAAGCGTTCATCAAGTTTGCTTCTTGGCAGCTCTTCTGGTTTCTCGGCCGGCCAGTCTAAATTTAGCTTGGCCACAGCGCGAGTTACCACCTCCACGAGCTCCTCGTACTGGACGGACTGGGGGGGGTGAATCCCCAGCCGCATCTACCTCCTCCACATCCACCTCCTCAGAGGAAGAAACATGGAGGGTCGAGCACTCTCCCCGGGGGGAAGAAACCGCAGAGCGTGCTTCCGTCCCGGTAAGAGCGCTGGATCTGGTGGGTGAGGAAGAAGAAAGGGACTGGCCCGTCTCCATTCCCTCCACCAGATCCATTTGCGAGCCCCACGACCGCAGCCGCCGCTCCGCCTCGGCGGAGGCGGGGCCAGAGCCGCGAGGCACGCTGGCGAGAGCTCCCTCCTCAAAAAGAGCTCTCCGGGAGCGAAGCGTGCGCAGCGGAAGCTGCTCGCAATGCGGGCAATCAGCTCCCTCGAGAGCTGATTCCGCGTGCTTCGCTCCCAAACAAACAACACACAGACTGTGCGTGTCCCCACCCGTAATATAGCGAGGGCAGGGAGGCGCGCACAGCCTAAAATGCTGCTGTTTTAATTCACCCTTGGTTTTAAGCGAGGACATAGCGCACACTCTCAAACAAAAGTTGTGGACTGCCACAGAAAAACAGAGTGAGACGCACACACATAGAGCGCTTGCTGAAATGACAGAAGCTGCCGGCTTACTCACCGCACGTGCTTTTATGCTCCTGGTCTCCCTGTCACCCCGCCCGTGACGGCTTGTTGCTCATTTGGACTGATTACACACCTGATTTCAGAGCGTGGCTCGCTGATGGCGTTCCCCAATGCGTTTGTCGACGCAGCTCGAGTTCCCGAAGGGGAACTAAATTATCTTGTATATTACATTGCCCTCTGGAATATTTGATTCTGATTAACCAATTGCACACATTAAAGTTAAATAGGAACTATACTGGAAGAGTTAAAGGGCATTTTTCACTGTTGTTCATGGCAACATACTCGTATCTCGTATTACTCCACAGCCTCTCTCTCTCTGTTCATTTCAATGCAAACCAGGGTCACTACAGTAAGCTGTACCTTAAGACTCAAAATGTAAAAGTAAAAAGTAACCAGGTTTGCAGATTAATTCTCATTTTCAAATGATTACAGTTCATAACTGAATATTATCATTTACCGTGTTCATGTGGTTGCAGATTTTCATGTATGTACAGTGTACAACATTGTACATACTAACATGTCTTCTTACTTAGAAGAGTAAAAGAGCCGTAAAAATACCATGCAAGTATCTCAGAGCTGGCAAAAGCTATGAAAAGAGTGACACTCATAGAATGTACTCATAGAGTACAACGCAGCCTGCAGAAGTGACATGCATGGTTGTTGTCACCACTAGACTTACCTACTGTAGCCAGAGCACAACAAACTCATTTAACCATTTCCGAGGCCCAAATTTACAAAATATAGACTTCTGGGAATCCATACTCTGGTCTCCAAAAGCATCCAAAATGTTATGGTGTTGCTAGAGGAGAAGTACAGTGAAAAGTGCCTGGTTCCTACCACGTTTAGTTGTGGTAATGCTTTTATATAGGGATGTATGAGTGCTGAAGGTGTGAGGGAGTTGTGCTTTAATCAATGCTGTCATCAGTTCACACACCACTGTGTGAAGTAATACAACAAATATTGAAAATTCATTCCCTGCAATATTGGACATTTTTTTAGCATGACAATGAAGATATTCATTCTCCTAAGGTGACAATCCTTCAGTGGACTTGTATTTCACTCAATCTTAACGCTCTTGAGCGGCTGTGGGGGATTCTGTAGAGATGAGATGAGCAAAACTCCCCATTAAAGACCAGGGCATTTAAGGAGGTCGTCCTCCAGGAGTTAAACAGGACAGATGTGAAAAATTGTCATGAACTTGTACACTTAGTTCCAAGAAGGGTCAGAAGCAGTGTATGTGGAGTTACGGAGGACATACTAAGTATATTATACATTTGCTGAATTAAATCTAGGGTGTACTCATTTCTGCAATTTTTCATTTAAACAAAATTTGCTAATTTACTTATTTTACAGAAAAAATTGGCATATATTTGGTAAGTATATGTTTAATACATTTCAATTTTGCTATCTTTCCATAAATTACATTAGTGATCATTAAGAAAATACATCTTTTATATTTATTCAGAGGGGGTGTACACTGTATGTATCTGTCATGAATCTGGCCGGTGACCTTCAGTCCGCTCACCACCAGATGTCGCTCTCGCTCTATCACATCACACAGACTGTTGCACTGCACCCCGGACTACTTCTCCCATCACTCATCACGCTGATTGCGTCAGCACCTGTGGCCAATCAGGCGCTCTATATAAACCCCGGACTTTCCCTCTGTGATTCACCTAGTATTGTGGTTGTTGTTGTGGTTTATTGTATTGTTGTTTCGTGTAGTTTCCAAGTTCCCTAGTTCCCGTGTTTAGCTTTCTCGCCTGGCCATCTCGTCTCGTCTGTCTCATCGCCTGCCTTCTGAACTCTTGCTCGTTTCCACGGACCACGTTCGCCCCGGATCGACCCACGCCTGCCTCTCGGACTATTCCGGTGCCTTGCCCCAACATACCTGTTTGTGATTGTTCTGACCCTGCCTGTTCGACCATGTCTTTGTCTCGTCCTGTCAATAAAAGCTTGCATTTGGATCCGCTCGCCTCTCGTCTCTCTCCCACCGTTACAGAATACTCCGTCACAACAGGATCCAGCAGCTTTACACACGGACACAGTACAGGTATGGACACAACCCGGATTTTATTCAGACTTAAACGAGGACCACGTACACTTGAACAACACATCAGTGAATTTCTAGCCATTGCAAATCATTCTGATCTCCCGGACTGTATTCTCGTTGAAATATTCTGCGACGGTTTAAATGAACTGTTAAAAGCGAGACTGAGACGCAAGGGTCCGCGTTTGTCTCTGGCCGTGTTTTTGGACTTTGCTTTGCTGTCTGTGGGCTCATCTTTTACCGTGGGTGTCGCGGATGAGGAGCGCAACATCGCGGTAATGCCAGCCACGCAACCCGCCCGCAAAATGGCGGCAATGGCGGCGACTGCGGCGCCCGTTCACAAAATGGCGGCGAAAACGGTGCTCCGTCACGTCACAGCTGCTACCCCTGAGCCAAGCAAAGCAAAAGCTGTGTTTCCCGGGTCAAGTCAAGTAACAGCTGTGTTTCCCAAGTCAAGTTAAGTTGCAGCTGTGTCTTCCGAGTCAAGTCAAGTTTCCAAGTCCAGTCAAGTCGCAGCTGTGTTTCCGGAGTCAAGCCAAGTTACAGCTGTATTTCCCGAGTCAAACCAAGTTGCAGCTGTCTTTCCCGAGTCAAGTTTCCAAGTCAAGCCAAGTTGCAGCTGTATTTCCCGAGTCAAGCCAAGCTACAGCTGCTGTTCCAGAGTCAAGTCAAGATACGGCTGTATCTCCTGAGTGAAGTAAAGTCACAGCTGTCACTCCAGAGTCAAGCAAAATTACAGCTGTCGTTCCAGTGTCAAGTCAAGTTACAGCTGTGTTTCCCAGGTCAAGTCAAGTTAAAGCTGTGTTTCCTGTGTCAAGGCAAGTCAGAGCTGCCCTTCCTAAGTCAAGTCAAGTCACAGCTGTCGTTCCTGAGTCAAGCAAGGTCAAAGCTGTCGTTTCTAGAGCAAGGTCAAAGCTGTCATTCCTGAGTCAAGCAAGGTCAAAGCTGTCGTTCCTGATTCAAGCAACGTCAAAGCTGCGGTTCCTGAATCAAGTAAAGTCAAAACTGTGGTTCCTGTGTCTAGCAAAGTCACTGCTGATCTTCACGAGCCAAGTCAAGTCACTGCTGGTCTTCACGTGTCAAGTCAAGTCACTACTGATCTTCACAATCAGGCGCTCTATATAAACCCCGGACTTTCCCTCTGTTATTCATGGAGTATTGTGGTTGTTGTTGTGGTTTATTGTATTGTTGTTTCGCATAGTTTCCAAGTTCCCTAGTTTCCTAGTTCCCATGTTTAGCTTTCTCGCCTGGCCATCTCGTCTCGTCTGTCTCGTCGCCTGCCTTCTGAACTCTCGCTCGTTTCATGTCTTTGTCTCGTCCTCTCCATAAAAGCTTGCATTTGGATCCGCTCGCCTCTCGTCTCTCTCCCACCGTTACAGTATAATGTATTAATTAATTAATTAATTTAGGGTTGCACCGCCCTAAGGATGGCTCTGCTAATGGGTTTTCACTATTTTCTGTATTCTAATAGATTTTCCACTATTTTTGTGTTGTGTTTGTAATGGACTATATTTTCATGATTTTCTGAGTTTTAACAGACTACTTTTTTTTTTTTTGCACTATACTGTTTTTTTTTTTGTTTTGTTTTGTTGTTTTTCATTTTCTGGGCTGTAACTGACTTTTTTTTTGCTATTTTCTGTGCTGTAATAGACTGTTTTTACTATTATCTGTGTTGCAAAGCCAATACTTTATATGAATCTACTAAAAAATAAAAGAAAAAAAAAATAAAATTAAAATAAAATTAAAATTTCATGTCCATATTTTCTTTGGTTATCAGTCATGCGAAAACGTCTCAGGTTACGTATGTAACCCTGGTTCCCCGAGGGAACGAGACGCCGCGTCGAAACGCTAGGGGAACGCCTTCAGCGTGACTGTGCTCTGAATCACATGTGTAATCAGTCCAATGAAAGAGCGAGACGTCATCGGCGGGTGACGTCACCAACCAGGAAGCTATAAATACACGTGCGTTAGAAACCGGCGTCAGCTTCAGGAGAGAAGCAGCGCTCGCAGGGATGCAGGGTGAGGGCCTCGAGACGCGGCGTCTCGTTCCCTCGGGGAACCAGGGTTACATACGTAACCTGAGACGTTCCCCTTCAGGAACTCGAGCCGCGTCGAAACGCTAGGGGAACGAGATGCCCACGCCGCCCGAAGCCAAGTCCCTGCCTAGGAAGAGCTAGGACAAGGGACGGAACAGCCAGGAGAGACTCGTAAGTCTAGGTCATAAAACCTGACAAAAGTAAGGGGCGTGGACCATCCCGCAGCATTACAGATGTCCTGAATAGGGACACCTTCGAGGAAGGCCTTGGAGGCCGAAACACTCCGGGTTGAGTGAGCCTTGACCCCTAAAGGAGTAGGGAGACCAGAGGACTCATATGCAGTAGAGATAGCATCCACAATCCAACGACTTAAAGTTTGTTTGGTGGCCGGAAAGCCTCGCTTAGCCGGACCATAGCAAACGAAAAGCTGATCAGATTTTCTCCACATGGCTGCTCTGTGGACATACGTGTCCAGCGCTCGAACTGGACACATACAGTTTAGCTTCTGCTGGTCGGGCTCCCGGAAGGGAGGAGGACAAAAGGCCTGAAGTGCGACCGGCCGTGGTGCTGAGGAGGGGACTTTAGGGATATAACCCGGACGAGGGTGCAAAAAAGCTTTTGCCAAACCTGGCGCAAAGTCCAGAAAAGAAGGGGCCACTGAAAGGGCCTGGAGATCCCCAACTCTCTTAAGAGAAGTAATAGCAATGAGAAAAACTAATCATAGTCTTAATCGTAAGGTGACGATCGGAAATCTCTTCAATAGGCTCAAAAGGAGACCTACAGAGAGCCTCTAGCACCAGCGACAAGTCCCATGGGGGAACACGAGAACGTACAGGAGGCCTCAGCCTCAGTGCACCGCGGAGGAAACGTGAGACAAGGGGGTCCTTACCCACCGAAAGACCACTGAGAGGGGCGTGGTAGGCCGCAATGGCCGCCACGTAGACCTTCAGGGTGGAGTGGGATAACCCTGCGGAAAGCCTATCCTGCAGGAACTCCAGCACTGTACCAACTGGGCAGTTAACTGGGTCCTGCTGGTGGCTTCCGCACCAAGAAGTGGAAAGCTTCCACTTCAAGGCATAAAGTTTCCTCGTAGAAGGAGCTCTAGATTGGAGGATGGTCTCAACAACCTCGGTTGAGAGACCGGAAGCTAAGAGGTGTGCCCCCTCAGGGGCCACACCTAAAGTTTCCACAGCTCTGGGCGAGGGTGGAACACAGTGCCGCCCGCCTGTGAGAGGAGATCCCTCCTGACGGGAATCTCCCATGGAGAGCCGTCGAGGAGAGAAATCAGGTCCGAGAACCAAACTCGGCCCGGCCAGTACGGGGCTACTAGAAGGAGGGACACCCCATCCCGGCGCACTCTCTCTAGAACTCCCGGGAGCAGAGCGATCGGGGGAAAAGCGTACAGACGAAGCCTCGGCCACGTCTGTACCATGGCATCCAGCCCCAGGGGAGCTGGATGAGCTAGAGAGTACCAGAGGGGACATTGCGTGTTCTCCCTCGTGGCAAAAAGGTCCACTTGGGCTGGACCAAACACTCTCCAAATCTGCTTCACCACCTCGGGGTGAAGCATCCATTCCCTGGGCCTCGGCCCCTGTCTCGACAGAATGTCTGCTCCCACATTGAGATACCCCGTCAAGTAAACTGCTCTCAGCGAGAGGAGTTTGCCCCGGGACCACACAAGGATCTGGTGCGCCAGCTTGTATAAGGGGCGCGAACGCAGGCCTCCCTGGTGGTTGATGTAAGAGACCACCGCTGTGTTGTCGGTGCGGACCAACACATGACGGTCTCTTAGGTCCGGGAGAAAGTGCTTCAGCGCTTGGAACACGGCCAGCATCTCCAGGCAATTTATGTGCCAAGTGAGTTGGTGACCTCTCCACAGACCGCGGGCGGTGTGGCCACTCCCAACCGGTGAGGGAAGCATCTGTTGCTAGCGTTACGCGGCGACAAGGAGCTCCCAGCACCGGGCCCTGAGACAGGAACCAGGGATTCCTCCACATGTCCAAGGCACGTAGGCATCGCCGCGTGACCTTGATCATGCGAAGCGGGTTTCCCCTCGGGGAGAACCCCCTAGTTTTGAGCCACCACTGTAGGGGTCTCATGTACAGCAGGCCAAAAGGTATCACGTTGGACGCAGCTGCCATCAGACCCAGCAGTTGTTGAAACTGCTTGACAGTGAGTGACCGGCCTACTTTGACTCTCCTGACTGCAGCGAGGATCGACTCTATCCGAGCAGGAGACAACCGTGCCTGCATCGTGGTCGAATCCCATACCACACCTAGATAAGTGGTTCTCTGTAATGGAGACAACACACTTTTCTTGGCGTTCAGTCTCAGCCCCAACTCTTTCATGTGAGCGAGCACAACATCTCGATGCTGAGCCGCTAACTGTTCCGACTGTGCTAGAATTAACCAGTCGTCGATATAGTTTAGTATGCGGATGCCCTGGAGTCGCAACGGAGCCAGAGCTGCATCCACACACTTGGTAAAAGTGCGGGGGGAGAGTGCTAGGCCGAACGGAAGAACCCGATATTGGTATGCTTCGCCCCTGAAAGCAAACCTCAGGAACTTCCTGTGTTGAGGAAGGATGGAGACATGGAAGTACGCGTCTTTCAGATCTATCATCACAAACCAGTCCTCGGACCTGATTTGTGACACTACTTGCTTGAGAGTAAGCATCCTGAACTTCAGCTTCATGACTGAGCGGTTCAGAACACTAAGATCTAAAATGGGACGCAGGCCCCCATCCTTCTTCGGAACAATGAAATACCGGCTGTAGAACCCGGACTCCCTGTCGTGAGGAGGGACCACCTCGATGGCCTCCTTCCTCAGAAGAGAAACTACTTCTTGTTCCATTACCAGACCCTGCTCGGGGCCCACCAAGGTGGGGGAGACCCCGACAAATGGCGGCGGAGGAGCGCCGAACTGTATTCGATACCCTCTTTCTACAGTACGCAGGACCCAAGCAGACACATTGGGCAGTAGTTTCCACGCTGCCAAATGATCTACTAAGGGAACCAGTCTCTCGAGACTGGTCTCTGGTGTTTGTTGAGCCACTAGAACGGTGTCCTGTAACGGTTCCCCGGCAGGAAGCACCTGAACTAGCGGCCCCCGAGACCCCCTCGGGGGTGGCGAGCTCCCCGTCCCCGTTGCCGGGCGGGAGAAACCGAGGTGTATGCTCGCTGGAGGCCGCTGCGCCCTGAAGCACCGGCAGGGTTAGCAGAACGGTCTCCTGAGGGCACAGGGGGGAGGCGGACACCGAAGAATGCGGTGCACCCCGCCTTTCCCCCCCTGGGGCTGCCCTCAGCGGTCCTGAATTGTCAGGACCGCTTAGTCGAGGACTTCCTAGACTGCAGCACGACCCTCAGGTCGGGCCTCGCCTTAGAAGTCCCCGACTTAGAGCGTACGACCACTCGCTCTCGATGGGGCGGAGTGCGAGTGGCCACACTCTGTTTCTGTGCGTCTCTATTTGAGGAGCTGGTAGACGGCCGAGGCTGCTCCCGCCCAGCAGCCTCGTGAGCTGGATGGCGGAGGGGGAGGAACCGTTGGAACACCGCCGCTTGCTTGCGAGCCTCCTGGTACCTGTCGACAACCGAGTTAACGGAGTCCAGAAGGCGAAAGCGGGGCGTCCAGAAGGAAGACCCTGTCCTTTTCTTTCATATCGGACAGGGTCAACCAAAGGTGCCTCTCCGCGGCCACTAGGGCAGCCATAGACCGCCCAATAGCACGAGCGGTCTCCTTAGTGGCGCGGAGAGCAAGATCAGCGGTCCTCCTAACCTCCGCGATATCAGCGTCTTTGATCTCTTCTCCCTCATCCAGCTCTTTCAGCAGGTCAGCCTGGTATGCCTGCAACACGGACATCGTGTGCAGACACGCACCAGCCTGACCTGCCGCCGTGTACCCCTTGCCGACCAACGCTGAGGTGACTCGCAACGGTTTGGTCGGCAATGCCGGAGCCTTGAGAGACGATGCCGAACCGGGGGACAGATAGCTGGCGAGTGTCTGTTCCACCCGTGGCATTGCTCTATAGCCGCGCTCATCCAGCCCCGCAACACTGCCATAGTTATAGGAAGCGGGGATGAACAAGCGGGCCGAAAACGGGGAATTCCACGATCTCGACACCTCGGTGTGAAGATCGGGAAAAAAAAGGAAGGCTCCGGCGGGCTGAAGGTGGCCGAGACTGCAGAAATCTCTCATCCAATCTACTTCTCTGAGGCTCGGCCTGTGACTCGGCGGGCCAATCTATTTTCAGCTTTTCTACCGCACGAGTCACAACCTCCAGCAGCTCCTCATATTGCACAGACTGAGGTGTTTCTTCGACGATCTCGACCTCACCCCCCTCGGAGGATGAGAGTCGGACCGTCGAGCCCATTCCCCGGGGGGAAGAAACCGCAGTGCGGGCTTCCGATCCCGCGGAACGGGCTGCGGATCCGCTGGGTGAGGCAGAAGATAGGGGGACACCCGTCTCCATACCCTCCAACAGATCCAACTGCGATCCCCACGAGTGCAGTGCCAGTGCAGGGACCAGACCCGCGAGGAACGCTTTTGAAGGCTCCCTCCTCAAAGAGAGCCTTCCGGGAGCGGAGCGTGCGCATCGGAAGAAGATCGCAATGCGGGCAATCGGCTTTCTCGAAAGCCGATGCCGCATGCTCCGCTCCCAGACAAACCACACATAAAGCGTGTGTATCCCCGCTCGTGATGTAGCGAGGGCAGGGAGGAACACACGCTCTAAAACATGGTTTGTCTAAATGCTTGGTTTTAGAGCTCTTTTTAGACATTGTGCTCTGAGAAATAAAAGTGGTGCAAACTGGCAACCAAAACGAGCACAAACACACAGACACAGAGCGCTGCTGAAAGACAGAAGCTGACGCCGGTTTCTAACGCACGTGTATTTATAGCTTCCTGGTTGGTGACGTCACCCGCCGATGACGTCTCGCTCTTTCATTGGACTGATTACACATGTGATTCAGAGCACGGTCACGCTGAAGGCGTTCCCCTAGCGTTTCGACGCGGCTTGAGTTCCTGAAGGGGAACATGATAATGTACAGTTAGCCAGCTGGTCATTATAAAGCAGAGTGACATCAGACCCCAGTGTTTTGGGTCAGAGTCCTGTTCATTATTGTGATAATGACCAGCTGACCATACATTATTAGAGCTCTTCCTATAAGCCTTTGGGGGCAAAAGTGATGTGAAAAGGGTTTTGCTCATCTAATGAGACTCTTTTGCTTTTTGTGTGTGTGTGTGTGTGTGTGTTCTTGTTTAGCCTGACCCGCAGTCTAATCACTGCACAAAATCCAATGTTTTTCCAAATTTGCTAAAGGACTCTTGCAAACACAATGCCTGATCCTGTTTATGTCTACTCATGTCCCGTTCCTTTAATAAAAATAAATCAACATTGATTTTCAGACTGATTCTAATCTAACAGCTTTTAGAAATAGCAGCTTGATTGAATATATATTAAGTTGTTGCATTATGCATGCAGGCCACTGAATGAATAATGTGGACTGCTTTGCTTTCAGTGTGTTTTTTGATCTGGGCCAGTGCTAATAGAAAGCTTTCCATCAAAGAGAGGGAAGAAATACAAATCACTGTCCTCTAACCATAAGATCTCACAGGCCGGGATCTTAAAACAAGCCATCCTCTGTTAATACATTCTTATCAGACAGATAACGCAATGTTGATTGATTCAGATTTCCAAGCTTGTGTCATTCTCCATCTTTAGCTTCTAGAGAGTATTTAGCTTGATGTCAAAGGAAAGTCTTTGGACTTGGGGATGAATGGGCCGATGTTCTGCGCTGTAGCTGCAAAAGATTGTAAATTCAGAGTACAGCGAGGTGAAACTCGAAATCAGGTCACAGATTGGTGTTACTACGCTCTATATTACCAGCTCTCACAAACCGATGCTCCGATGCAGCTTAATTGAGCTTCTTGAGATATGAATATTTTCTAGGCCATCTGTAAGAGATGGAGGGAATGAAGTTGAGGTTCTTGGAAAAATAAGACTGCATTTTGTATCGGTGATGTTAGAATTCAGGACTGGGAGGAAAACGAGTTGAATCTAGCACTAGAGATCACACAAAGAATGGAACAGAATAAAGCTGTTATAATCCCAGATTGGTAAAGGTATTAAAGTAAGACACTACATGTAAAACATTGCTTGTTAATTTTGAGACTTTAAGAGAATTTTTAGACTAACTGAAAAGAAAAAAAACAAAAAAAAACATCCAAAATACACTTTTATGCATTTATTTAATTGCATGTTTTTGTCTTTCTTTCTTTTTAAATTTAAATATATATATATTTATATATATATATATATATATATATATATATATACACACTACTAATACTAATATATATAGTCACAACTACGTGTGAGGGAAATGCACAAAGACGAAGGTCAATGTAATCAAAAGTCTTTAATATATTCCAAACGGGTAAATCCACAAGCAGGGCAGGAACACACATACAAATAGACAAGACCAGATGACAAACACTGAACTGAAACCAACTTATAAAGACAGGTGATTACAATGAACTTAAGACACAGGTGATACAAGGTTAATTCAATGACATAACGAGGACAGGTACAGGAAAACCATATATGGGCACAAGAGGGAAAAACCAATACAAAGAGTTCAGGGAAGGCGCAACCTTGCAGCGTAGAGAAATATGGGAGGGATGGAGGGTGACTTAGGAGGAGGACAAAGGAGTGGATGTGGGATGGTGACAGGGGACGGCGAAGGGCTAGAAGGAAGTCAGTGCCGGAGGAGGCTCTGGTGGAGGACGGACTCCCAGGAGGAGGACAATAAACAAGGTCCAAGGAGGTGATGATGGAGAGAGGAGCCAAAGAGAAGACAGAAGGGTCCAGGCTGGATCAGACAGAGTGTTCAGGGGTGTGACATATTCAAAAATAATAATTGTGTTGCAATATAAAGGAAAAAAAAAAACATATCTATATGTCAGAAATGAGTGGTATTAAGCAAGAGCTTATTATTTTTCCCATTCCTTATTCCAATTCCGTAATGCTCCAATGTATATTTTTATGTTACATCTGTATCATTATATATTATATATTCCTTACAAGATAACAAATCTACAGTAAATTAAATTGTTTATTTTACCATAAAGAACCTGTCACTGTATAATCACACACATCCTATTGCAATCTGCATTATAAGCCACATTCACAATCACCTCTATTCATCCACATATCTTTTTTAAAAAGTACTTTATACAACTTTTGAAACTGTTTAATACTTGTACAATGTTTTAACACCTGCTCCAAACCATTACACAACAGCACCCCACAAATAGAAATACACCTGCTTTTTGTTCCTATACTAAGCTTTTTAAAGTTTAATTCTTCTCTAAAGTTATACCCACCCTGCCATTCCATGAGTGTTTTTTGTAAATGTCCTGAAAGTAAATTATTTATTGCTTTGAGTATGACTTGTGCCATCTTAAATTTAACCAAATCATAGAACTTCAGTGTATGTGCCTTTAAGAATAATGAATTTGTCTATTCCATATATCCAACATTATTGATTATTCTGATTGCTCTCTTTTGAAGTGTACATATCAACAGTAAGTTAGTTTTGTAGTTATTTCCCCAGATTACCACACAGTAACTGAAATATTGTAATACAAGTGTATTATACAATATGCATTGATTTATTGTCCAAAAAATGTCTTGCTTTATTCTTTTTTGCTATGATCTTTGCTTTGTTTTAATTTAACGTTTTATTTGCAGTTTCCAGCAGATTTTGTGGTTTAAAATCAGACCAATAAACTTATTTATTTACTCTTTTTTTCACCCCATCAGCCCTGAAATTTAGCTGCTGGTGGCCCTCTGCTTTAATGCAGTGCATGGGGAGTTTTCTGGAGGTAGATGGATATGTGCTTAGTAAGACCTCGATGTGAAGATGCGTTCACTCAGTCATGGCAATCCTGTTCCATCACACCACAGATACAGTACCTGTATGCTGTCCACCAGGCACAAAGTGATGCAGGTGCATCAAAGCTTGCATGCCATTGCCAGTATTCCACGAGTAATAGGCCTTGTTTTGGGTGTTGCACTTTTATTGAGTAGGTCATCCAATAACAGAAATTAGTGATTTACACCAGTGATAAACCTGCTGGGCAGGAGTAAATAACTGGCCTTTCAAATGCGCATAAGAAGGAATAACTTAAAGGAACACATCTAAACAAGGTATACATTTAGTTAAGGTATACCTTTTAAGCGCTAAGAGACAACATTATCGGGAAACTCACCCCAGGTCTCTTTTCGGGAAATATATGCAAATCATTGCATATTAAATTAGATAATAAAATGTCTGCATTTTGGCTTTGTTTTCCTATTGATGTCAGGTGTGTGGGACGTGAAGTGACGGTGCACTGACCGATATGACATCAAAGTAACGCGAGAGCGATTAGAAAGCATAAGGAGCCGTCTGCTCTCTTATTGCTCTCTCACGGTGCTTTAATGTCATACACCGATCAGTGTGCACAGCGCCACTTCAAATCGAACACAACCATGCTCTCTACAGTCCTCATACATTTTGTAAATGTGTATTTGCTTGGCTTTGACTGAAACCTATTGGATGATTATGTACAATGCCTGCACTTTATTGGTCAAACCTCTTTTTCAGTCATTACCCTCGGCAGCTATGAAAACAACAGCATAATAAAACCAAACTGGCCATTTAGATATCCTGGCCAGGACATGTCCAGGAAAAAGTAAACAATTTTAGGTGTCATGTAAAATGCTTCCCTTTTAGATGCTACAATATGTTAATGTACATAAAGCAAACATGCATGCTAGAACCACTCTTTATGTACAAATACACCAAAGTGGTCTTAACATAGCAGTTAAAGGAGAACTCTATTTCCAGAACAACAATTTACAAATAATTTACTCACCCCCTTGTCATCCAAGATGTTCATGTCTTTTTTTCTTCAGTCGTAAAGAAATTATGGTTTTTGAGGAAAACATTTCATGATTTTTCTCCATATAATGGACTTCAATCGTGTCCCTGATTTTGAACTTCCAAAATGCAGTTTAAATGCAGCTTTAAATGGCTCTAAATAATCCCAGCTAAGGAAGAAGAGTCTTGTCTAGCGAAACCATCTGTATTTTTTTTTTTTTTTTTTTTTTTTTCGAAAAATAAACATTTGTATACTTTTTAAGCACAAAAGTTTGTGTAGCACTAGCTCTGGGATGCGCTTACACGACGCTACATACAACAGAATCACATCTAAGT
Organism: Labeo catla; assembly: GCA_012976165.1. Taxonomy (NCBI): domain Eukaryota; kingdom Metazoa; phylum Chordata; class Actinopteri; order Cypriniformes; family Cyprinidae; genus Labeo; species Labeo catla. The sequence continues at coordinate 22,254 of VONZ01001927.1, forward strand.
TCACTGTCTGTGTACTCAAGTGTAGGGTATGGTGAAAAACTCCATCTCATTTTCTCCTTCTCTACTTTCAATTCCTTAGTCTTTGCACATTCGTTTTGTAAACACTGGGTCTGTAGTTCCACCTACGTTGTGGGTGACCTTTTAACCTTTCTGTAGTATGTAGTGTCGTGGACGCGCATCCCAGAGCTAGTGCTACACAAGCTTTTGTGCTTAAAAAGTATACAGATTTTTATTTATTTTTTTTTAAAAAAAGACAGATTGTTTCGCTAGATAAGACCACTCTTCCTTGGCTGGGATCATTTAGAGCCATTTAAAGCTGCATTTAAATTGCATTTTGGAAGTTCAAAATTGGGGGCACAATTGAAGTCCTTTGTATGGAGAAAAATCCTAAAATGCTTTCCTCAAAAACCATAATTTCTTTATGACTGAAGACAGAAAGACATGAATATCTTGGATGACAAGGGGGTGAGTAAATTATTTGTAAATTTGTTGTTCTGGAAGTGGAGTTCTCCTTTAAGGCCCCTTAATATAAAGTGGGACCAAATACTTGCCATTGTGGTTCATTCACACATGTGGTCAAGAGCCATTGTGATCCAATCATCATAAATGCATGTTAATGAAAGGCTGACATCTTGTCCACACAATCCATACTACTTTTCAGGTTTACTCCATTTAGAAGCAGGCCATAAATGTGTCACAACAACTTTGAGAGTGTCCCTTGAGTGTTTGGTGTGTTAGTGGAGTTAGCCTGCAATTTAAAGACACTCCGTTTAGATGGCTCTTGCCACCATTCTGACAATCCAGTTAAGAAAACACAGTGCACTGTTAGCATGACACAGATAGCCTGAAAGTGTGCTGGCAGCGTTCCAGCCACGACCCAAGGTGAGAGACAAACACAACACTTTAGGAAAACATTCAGCGGACAATCAATACTGACATGTATGCAGGAGAAAAAGAGCTGATACTGGGTACAAGTGAACATTTTGTCAGTTTGACCTTGAAGGGTTTTTTTTTTTTATTATTATTTACTTTGTTTTAGATGCATTTTCATTATTTTTACTAGTATTGCACAGGACAAAGACTTTAACATGCATGGGCCCTCTTTACTAGACGTTCTCTCGTTGGAATCAGTTATCGAGTACCTTTATTAAACGAAATCTAGCAAGGTTATTATTAGCAGAATAACATAACAGAGCAGATGTGGAACATCTGGGGTATCCCAAGTTAATTGCCCTCAAATCCATATGTAGGCTCTATTATCTGTTATGTATAAGGCTACATATGCACACAGAAAATATGGAATTCAAAATACTGTCACTTTTGATCCATTTTGATGCATCCTTGATGAATAAAAGTATTCATTTTCTAATAAAGAAAAAGCTCACTGACCCCAGACTTTCTGAACAGTAGTGTATAATATGCATATATGTAATTAATATCAATATGCGTGATTGAAGTCAGCTATATATAGACTAATTTTAATTATGCAGCCTGGTGATTATGTGAGCCTCAAAGTAATTTGGTCTTAGGTCAGTATTTGCATTATGTGGAAATCAAGGGGAATTTTAACAAGGAATATAAAGGAAACCGACTCTGTGGCCATCGTTTCTTAATGCACACGTTTGCTACTACTAAGACTGAGCCATACAGTAACGTTCACTAATTGTTCCTGTAATTCTCACTAATCATACCAAAAACCATGTCCATTTAAGGTAAACAAGATATATATGATAAGCAGGTAAGATATAAACACTAATGATTCAGAAATGAGACTGTCCATCCCTCCATTGTGAGGGAAAGAAATATAAGAACAAAGTATCACTGCAAACAGTTTGACGTCCTGTGTTCCATTAGACAATCATTAGTCTGCCACTGCACTTCGTCATTTAAATTAGAGGTGGTTTCTGTGGTTGTTTTGTGATGGTTTTGCTCCACCAACAGACCTTTAGTCGAACACATTTGCCCATGTGTTAAATTAGATTAGGCACAAGTGCCATTGTTCATTTATCTGTGATTGCTATGTATATAATTTATAAATTAGGCAGCTTTTAAATTTCATTTTATATTATTTTATGAATAATTTTATCAGGATTTAGATTAACAGTGAGCCTTCAAGCAGAAATCTGAGTCCTCAGCACTTTAGGGTGACTTTTTTCATGGAGTACGTGAAAAGTAAATGTGAGTGGACGTGCAGTGAACACACGTCAAGCTCCAATTCTTATCGGTTTCGCCTCACTGACTTTATCAAATTCTTATTTACCTGCGTCTTTGATCACATTCTCTGTGTACACTAACAAATATCTTGATTTTAGCTTTGCAGTCTGAGATTAAAGAACTAATTTACTGATTTTTGAAAGTAGGCTGCAGACGCAAACAAATTAAAGTTTATGTACCAAGCAATTGTTATGGATAAAAAGTTGAAATATGTTCCTCATCTTTCAGTACGAGTCAACACTGTCAGATACAAAAAAAAATGACAAATATTTGTTATAAATATTGACAAATATAGCATTCAGTTGAATAAACAAACACTACAGGGTGGTTTTAAACAGATTTTCAGAGTGATCTATTAAAATATCACAAAAGTCAGAAAAATCTTGACAGCTTATGGTGCTGGCAAAAAATAAATAAATCATAATAATAATAATAATATTTTGCATATCAGTGAATGTCAGGTATTTAAACAGTAGAAATTTTGGTAACACTTTAGAATACAGTTCCATCAATAATGAATAACTACAAAGGAACAAATGACTAATGCATTATTAACATTCTAGTAACTACTATTAACTAACAAGAAACTTGATTAACGAATCAGTAAGTCATAGCACTCAGTTGAACAAAGTAGTTCACTATTAGCTTATCAGTAACTACTATTTTTTCATATCTTCCAGAGAACTACTAAGAACTACTATATACATGTTCATAATTAATGTAAATAATGCAACATGTATAATTAATTCTAAAGTGAAATTATGGTAACCCACTAGTAATGTTTCAGGTGTTACCAAATACTTCAGAAGGAATTACTAATTATTTGGATTCGTATTCTAAAGTGAATAATAATAATACTAATAAATACTCACAACACAACCAAATACAGAAAAATGCTGCAAGTACACACAACACAACAAAATGCAGAGACATGCAGCAAATACTCAATACACAACCAAACAAAGAAACGCTGCAAATACGCACAACACAACCAAATACAGAAACATGCTGCAGATACACATAACACAACAAAATACAGAAATGCACTGCAAATACTCACAACACAATCAAATACAGAAACCCTGGTGACAAAAACTGCATATGCTGGTTGCTATGTTTTGATGCTGGTTTAAGCTGGTCTTTAGCTGGTTTATGCTGGTCCTTTGCTGGTTTATGCTGGTCCTGCTGGTTTATGCTGGACATGTTGCTGGTCAAGGACCAGTATAAACCAGCTAAGGACCAGCAAAGGACCAGCTTAAACCAGCATTAAAACATACCTAACCAGCATCCCAGCATCAAAACATAGCCACCAGCATATGCTGTTTTTTTCACCAGGGTGCGCTGCAAACACTCATAACACAACCAAACACAGAAACACGCTGCAAATATTCACAACACATCCAAACACAGAAACACGCTGCAAATACTTACAACATAACTAAATGCAGAAATGTGCTGCCAATACTCACAACACAGTCAAACTCAGAAACACGCTGCAAATACTCACCACACAACTAAACACAGAAACGTACTGCAAATACACACAACGCAACCAAACATGGAAACATGCTGCAAATGCACACAGACCATGTCAGAAATGTTTAGGGGAACACAACAAATGACAACATGGACACACTTATCAATGTCTTCTCTGAAAAGTGAGATTTTTGTTTATTTTAATATTCTGATTATATGATTTCTTAGCTTCTTTGGATATTATTAGCCTAAACAAACTGCCGAAATCCATATTTATTGGAACTGTGAAACATGAAAGTTGGCTAACTTTTACAACTTCCCTTACAAAACTTTAAAAGCAAACAAACCAAACAAACAAAAAGATGGTTACTAGTTAAACCATGGTAACCACAAGTTAACCAAAATGGTTACTACACTTTTACTATAATAAAACCATGGTTAATGATTGGGGTCCCATTGAAACATTTCTTTTGCAAAAATTAACCATTAAAAAATAAAATTTCCGTAAGAGTTATGTTGTGGTCTGTGCTACTTGCAGCACATTTTTGTATTTGGCTGTGTTGTGAGAATTTGCAGCACATTTCTGTTGTGTTGTGTTCAATTGTGTTGTGAGTTTTCCCTTCAGGAACTCGAGCTGCGTCAGAGCGCTTTGGGCACGCCCTCTGCGTCACCGCGTTCTGAAGCACGGGTGGAATCAGTCCAATAGAAAAGCGAGGCGTCACGAGCAGTATTGGGCAGTAACGCATTACTTTGTAACCCGTTACTGTAATTTGATTCTTTTTTTAGTAACGGAGTAATTTAACGTGTTATAATTTCCAAATGAGTAATTAGAGTATAATTACAAGCATGCGTTACCGCTGCGTTACGTCATTGCCGACAGAATCTGTTTTATCATCTGGATTGTAAAAAGGGTGTTGACTAGCACACGCGACGTCCTCTACCTGAGACCTACTTTGACTGGAAAGCGCCTGTAAGGCGGATTCTACCAATGAAAACAAACTCAGCATGGGGAGAGGAACGTACGCGTTCTGTAGCTGGAAATACAATCGTTATTTTGAGTTTAATTCTGTCAAAGGAAAGAACATTATTGTGCGTTGTCAGAGGGAAAGAAAACCTTTTCAACCGTGAAAAACACTATATCCATTTTAAAACACATGAAAGGGCAGCATGGCACATTAAAACTTCTTGAGAATGTATACCAGGTGCGGAGAGCAATGCATCAACTTCCATTGTCTTCACGTGAGTCCCTGCCTGCCCGCGCCCGCGCCCACAGCCGCACTCGTCTTGTCCCGCGCCGCGCGTCGACGCAACAGAGAGCGGCGCTGGACAAGACTTGATGGGCGAATGCGGGTGCGGGGTTGCGGACAGGCAGAGATGCGATGTGCGGGATGCGATAGAATAAAATGATTTGCGGGACTCCCGCAAAATAGAAATATCTAAACATAAAATATCTAAAACAAATTAATTGCTATTCATGTATTGCACAATAGCAACAAGAACAACTACTGTAAAACAAAAATGATTAACACGTGTAAGCATAGGCAGAGTTTATATTTATAACACGTTTTTGCAGCGTTAAAAAATGTTGATTTCTGGAATGCAGTGGACAGTCAGAGAATCCACTCACTGCTCGAAATGCCGTGCATTTTGCAACCACGCATACAGCAGCCTGTTGATTTTAGTAAAAATAACAGTGGTTTGTGAATGTTGATGCTTTAATAACAAATATTTTATCGGGAGCGTTTAAGCTGGGATGTGTTGGGATGCAATTTTACTATTTCACGTAAATTTCGTGGATGTACATCAAAAAGTAATGTAACTAGTAATGTAACTAATTACTTTTGAAATAAAGTAATCAGAACAGTAATTTGATTACTTTTAAAAGGAGTAATCAGTAATCAGTAATTTAATTACTTTTTCAGAGTAACTTGCCCAACACTGGTCACGAGCAGGGTAACATGAGCAACCAGGAAGCATAAAGGTGCACCCAGGATACGCACATGTCAGCTTCTGCTCTTCAGCAAGCACACTATGGTGTATATGTGTGTCTTTGCGTATGCACTTAGTCAGTCAGTTACACTCTGTATCCATAAGTTTCCTACGCCCCATGAGGCCTTGCGTCAAAAGTGGGAGCGTCTTCCGGTTCAAAGTAAACAAGCGGGACGTGACACTCATTCATTAAACAGTTGACAGAAGTGACGGGCAAATAAAGCCTTGTGAAGCACCAAGACTTTCCTCTGACTGTTTCGGGACAATATTCAAAGTTTCAAGAGTGTTGAAAACAGCGCGATCTGGTGGTTAGTTAAAAATAAAGCAGCCAAAAGACTAAAGCTCCGTCGGAAGATGCATTCTCGCATTTCCATAGATCGGTCCATGTTATATGCACAAATAAAAGCCTATCCGTGTGTGTTTGTTGATTTTCTGACTCTGATGAATTAATTTACCCATTAAATAGTGCCATTAAATGCCAGTACGAATATCAATATTATGCAATATAAGAATAATGTACACATATATTAATTGCATATGGCATATATTTAATTTTCCTGAAATAATTTGTATTCTAAATATTACTTGTATGACTGGGTATTTAAAAGTTTAATTATTAAATAGGTCCCAGTGAAAATGTACTCGCAAAGTAAGATCTGGTGGTCGAACATTAGGACACCAAAGTGAATCGCGCACACGACTGGACAGAAACTGAGGCTTCTACGAAAGTGATTTCTACATTAACAAGCCTCAAATCGAGGCTTCATTTGGCATGCCCTTTAACACAAGCTCTTAAGTCTCGGTTCAAATGTCATTTCACTAGTTGACAGTCATTCAAGATTTAGCGATCCAAACTTGCTAATAAGACAAATTCGAAAAGCATATGTTGTCCATAAGAACATAATGACATCTCTCATAAAGGTGTGCATCTTTACAAAGTAAACAATGGTCTAAAAACACTTAGCCTCTTCGCTAATTAGCACACAAAATACCATTGGTATCCTATGTCCGCCACCTCACCGGAAGTTGTACCCACGTTCTTTTTTACAGTAGCACCCCCCGGAATCTTGTGGATAGAAAGCGAGAAACAATGAGCAAGTGTAAATCAAATCTGTGGTGAGCAAACAACATTTCAGGCTTTGTTTCTCCCTGCCCACGTTCTTTTGTGGGTGGGGATGCAAGCATGCACATTTAGCTCTGGAGGGAGCTGATTGTTATGACTGTGAGCTGCTCTCGCTGTGCGTGCTCCATTCCCGACAGGTCGTTTTTGATGAGAGCAGTCAGACTCATGATTCCGCGGTCACGCTGCTGCCGAGGACTGTTGTTTGTTTGTGTTTTGCTGTTTTTGCATTTTTTCAGGATAGGACAGTAGAAATATGACAGAAAGCAAGTGGGAGACAGAGATGGGGGCAGGATCGGGAAAGGTCCACAAGGCGGGATTCGAACTCGGGACACCCAAAGTGCAACTGCACAATATGTCGGTGTGCTGCCCTAACGCTTTTGGCGCTGACACAGCACGGACTGTTGTCATGGGGATCTTGAGTGGATTTAGTAGAGGGATCCAAAACGGGCTTGTCTTTATCTGCGGCTCCCTCTTGGGGCTTGGAAGCACGTGCTGTATGCATCTATCTTCCTCTGAGGAGGCTGATGTGATGAGTGTCTATATTGAGGAGACTGTGGACTTGTCACCACAGTCCCTCACATATGAGGAGTTAGTGGAGGTTATAACTTGCGCTGTAGCCTCAAAGCAGTACTCTTGTCCCAAGAGTAAATTAGATGAGCACTTTCTGCTCATGAGATCACAGCCTTCATACCGGGGCCTTCCATTTTTTCCTGGTCTCCACACTAAGGTGTTGAGATCGTGGGATAAATTATAATCATCTCAATTCTTCAGCCCTGCTGTCTCAAACTACTATAACTTCATGGGGTTGAGTGGGAAGGGATATGGGGTGATGCCAGTGGTGGAGCAGATGCCCATCTCTTCCCGTCGTCAGCATCATCGCTGAAGGCCCTGAGGCTTCTCACTAGGCCAGTTAGCCTGACATCCAGCCTGGGGGGGAGCTTATACAACAGCAGGTCAGACTGGTGAGTGTCTGCACACTATAGCGATGTTACAGGCATACCAGGCTGACCTGCTCTAGGACCTAAAGTAGGCAGTTGGTTGGCTTCCTCCCTTGTCGTTCCCAGGTCCACGGGACTGCTGAGCGGGAGCAGCCCCAGCCATCTAGCTCCTCATACTGCTAGACCCAGAACAAAGTACCGCAAACCCTCACCCCCTCAGGGCTCAGGGAAATCTTTGCTCACTCAGAGCAGTCTACATCCCTGGGCACCTCATCAGGGAGCAGACATCCTGTCGAGGCAGGGACTGAGGCCTGAGGAATGGAGGCTTTGCCCCAAGGTGGTGGAGGGAGTTCAGCCAGGCGGATGTGGATCTATTCGCAACACGACACACTGTCCACTCTGGTTCTTCCTCACGCATTCAACCCCTGGGCTGGACACAATGGTGCAGATGTGGCCGAGGCTTTGTCTGTACGCATTTCCTCTGATCGCTCTGCTTCTGGGAGTTCTGGAGAGAGTATGCTGGGATGGGGTCCGTCTCCTAGTAGCCCCGTTCTGGCTGGCCCGAGATAAGGTCTGATCAGGAGGGACCTTCTTTCTCAGACTGGGGGCTCCATTCTTCACCCCTGCCCGAAATTTTAAAAGTTGTGGCCGTGGCCCCAAAGGGGGTCTCGCACTCTGAGGGTATACGTGGTGGCCTTACCGGCTTATCAGTAATTGGTGAGACATCCATCCGTTACTTGTTTCCTCTGTGCCACTGGCCTCCCGTCTATGGGGGTCAGTGTGCACTTGACCCGTAGTATGGTGGCCTCCAAGACCTTCTCAGTGGGAAAACATTTGTGCCGTGGCAGACCAGTCCTTTCCATGCACTTCTGTCTGCTTCCCAACCTAGACCTTGCATCTACCCTATGGTCCCAAGTTCTGTTGTCTTGGTGTGCTCAACGTGCTTGGCAGATAGACATCACACAGGGACTTGATCGTATGGTATAGTGGGTATTCTCATTCCCAAAGTGTTTTGACACAGCTTGAGTTCCTGAGTTCCTTCATCTCTTTGCCATACTCCCTGCATCCCTGAAGGTGCTCGCTTCATCAGAAGTTAACATGTGCGTCGCTTGCACCTTTATGCTTCCTGGTTGCTCATGTCACCCCGCTCATGACGTCTCGCTTCTCTGTTGGACTGACGCAGAGAGCATTCCCAAAGCATTTCGACTTCTCATTCCCCTCGGGAAAACATGCTTACATACGTTACCTAGAGACGATCTGCAGCGTGTTTCTGTATTTGTTTACATTGTGAGTATTTGCAGTGTGTTTCTGTATTCGGTTGTGTTGTATTTGCAGTGTGTTTCTGTATTTGCTTGTGTTGTGAGTATCTGCAGCACACGTGCTGTCAAACTGATGAAGATATTTCCTTAATTTGCTGGTGCTTTTTCTATTTGCATGTATTTTCTCAAGTTGCAGTGCGTTGAGCTCTTTCAGCCACCATAGGGAACACTTTTCACTACTAGTTGCTTATTAGCATGCATATTACTACAATATTGTCTGTTTATTAGTACTTTTAAAGCACATACATAAGCGCATGACCATATTCTAGATCTCTTAACCCTAGCCCATTCCTAAACATAACTACTACAACAACTACATTACTTACTAATCAGTAAGCAGCAAATTAGGAGTTTATTGAGGGAAAACTCTTAGTTAATAGTAAATACAGATTGTGTTCTCTAAAGTGTTACCAAAATGTTGCTATTTTGAAATCAAATGGTCAGATTTTATACTTAATATTTATGTTTAAAGAATGAGGTGCCTGAAGAATCAGGTTTCTCTTTTCTTATGTTTGCGTATAATACTAAGCATTTTCTCTCACATCAGACTGTTTAGTTCAGGATATCTTGGTGTTCTGAGCTTCGATCCGTCTCTTTAGCCGAAATGACTGTAGTGTTTGCATGCGCTGATGAGCCTGTAGCATTAGCGATGCAAACTGTAGAAAGTGTTTAAGTGATTTATAGCATCTAAACCGCAAGGAGGGTAATACGTTTTGACAGAAGCACTTTATCAAGTCTGTATCAATATTATTTGGAGAGAGAGTGAGTAAGAGAGAGGCACAGTGTATTTGTGTCTCTTGTTGTCTCTATGGAGTTGTAATGCATAGTATGATTAATGTGTGTGTGTGTTTGTGTGTGTGCATTCACATTCACATTCAACCTGCAGGACTTTAGTGAGTTGAAAGCTGAGAAGATGAGAGAGAGAGAGATGCAATAGTGTGTGTGTGTGTGTGTTATATATATATATATATATATAGTTACTAAATAACACTAAATAAAGCTTTATTTCTTAGCATTACAGTGGACAATGGTATAAGAGAAATACCAAATTATTGTTTTAAGTGTGAAAATATAGCAAAAGTAACACAGAAATTCAAAAACAATCAACTTGTGAAAAGCCTCCTGAAATACTTCACTTTAAGCTTTCATTTAGTGACGAGTGAGTTTTTGCTAGAAAAAGAGCAGAAGAAACACCAAGAAAGTTTCTCAGAGCCAGCAAAATCTATGAATTACAGTTTTTTTTCAATTGCTAACAAGCATTTACCAATACTTGAAGTACTTTTTCTAAACTCTTAACACAGCAACACACCTACATCACATAATTAGCCAAATTGTTAATTTTCTGGCCAAAACCATGTTTTGTTAAATAAATACAAACTCTACATTTCAAAATACTGAATACCTTTTTCTACATATACCGACTCTATCAAAACACAGCAAACCCGATTCAAAAATGAGTCATTCGGTCAAAACATTACCACTAGTTTCTATCCAACAGAAACATATAGTCAATCATAGCACAGTGACTGTCAAAATACTAACAGCTGATGGCTTTACAAAACCTGCATTGATTGTCATGTTTCAGTTCTACCCAAATATAACAGACAATATTTAAATCTAATGTTGTTTTTTTGGTTGTTTTTGTTGTTGTTGTTGTTTTTTGTTTTTGTTTTTGTTTTTTGTAATTTGATTTTACCCTAACCTGAAACCAATTTTACATTTTTAGGTGTTGAATGTGTTCTTTCTTGGCAACAGAAACGGAATGAGTCATCATTACTTTATAGAATGTACAATAGTAAAAGATAGGGTCCTCTATGCAGAAATTCGATTGGAACATTGATTGCAATTGCTTTCCAGTGGGTCGGTGTTGGATGTGAATGGTGCCCTATGATAGCTGATGCCAGTGATCAACAGAAATTCCAACATACATGGCCTTTGGTTACTATGCAAGCTTGTTTCCGTCACAGAAAAAAAAAAGAAAATACGATAAATGTGACCATTTTTATCTCACAATTTGGACGTATATTCTTGGAATTCCAAGTTTACATCTTGCAATTTAGACTTTATCAGAATTGTGAAATAAAAAAAAGTCACAATTCCCCTGTACACTTTATATTCCATGGCAGACATAAGCTTTCGTAGGTTCCACATGTGTAAGGGGAAAAAAACAAACATAAAAATGCACAGTCCAGCACACATTCTTACTCCTCTCCCCTACCTTTTCTTATCCCCTTTTCTGATCCAACTACTCCTCTACCTCCTACAACTATTTCTCTCCCTCTCCCAGACATTATTTTTTTTTTCTCTCCTTGATTCTTTGTGTTGTTCTGCATCCACAAAACCAATTCAAAGAGGTCTTTTTTATGCTGATGTAATGGAAAGAGCTTCAACACCTGTTTATTCCTCCAAATAAGAATGGAATCAGCTATTTCTAAATATTTCATTGATCTGTTACTTAAAAATGCGTATTAGTTGTTAAAATATTTTATATAGAAATATTTTTCAATACTTTTGAGCTGCTGTTGCTGCAGAAGTAGAAGCTTTATACTGTATTTAAGGTTTGGAACATTAGATCTTCATTTCTGACATGATGTGTTTAAGCATTTGTAAAAAAGATAAGAAAGATCTATGATTTTGGTATGAAATAAGCTTGTGTGAAAAGAAAATGTAAGCATTTTAGAAACTTATAAATTGACTGAATATTGTGTGAAAACAACATGAATTGTGTTAATGGTATGGCCACAACAGAGAGATGTTGTGCTAATTGTGTTTAGAGTTTTGAAAATGTGACTACAGATTGGACAAAGGGATGTTAGCAATTGAAAAAAACTGTAATGACTGACACATTATTTCACAGAGTAAGATGCAGCATGCAGAAGTGACATGCATGATTGTTTATCCACACCAGAGCTACTCATACTCATAAGACCAAGTCAATCATTTCAGATCTAACAGCATCCAAAATGTTATGGTGTTGCTAGAGGAGGAGTACAGCGAGAAGTGCCTGGTTCCTACAGTGATGTTCAGTGGTAGTAAAGTTCTTATATAGGGATTTATGGGTGCTGAAGTTGTAAGGGAGTTGTGCATCACTCATCAACACTGTCATCAATTCACACACCACTTTGTGATGTAATACAAAAAACTCTTTTTTTTAACATGACAATGAAGATATTCATTCTCCCAAGGTGAAAATCCTTCAGTGGACATGTATTTCACTCAATCTTAACACTCTTAAGCACCTATTAGGGAATTTTGTAGAGATGAGCTGAGTAACACTCCCCATTAAAATTATGAAAATTTGTCATGAACTTGTACACTCAGTGCCAAGAAGGGTCAGAGCAGTGTACTTCAGAGTTATAGAGGACATATTAAGTACTAGAATATTACACTTTGTTTAATTAAATCAAGGGTGTATTCATTTCTGCAATGCCTCATTTAAACAAAATTGGCTAAGTTCATTATTTTACAGATATTAATGGCAGTACATCTTTTGAAATGAAAATGAATATATAATAATAATATAAAAATAAATAAATAAAAATAATAATAATATTGACAAATATGTATTACATTATTACAGTAAAATGTTTCCTATTTTAACTGTTTTATTTGTGGGGCGGGGGGGTGGGGTTGTTTTTTACATTATACCTTTTTAAATTTTTCATCAACCTGTTCTTTTTAATGAATATTATTTGTGATTTGATTTTCACTTTCCAATTCGCAATCTTGGTCACATTTTTGTCACATCTTGGTGTCAAAAAATTGGTACATATGCGACCGCAGTTTAGAGCCCTGATTTGGTCCAAGCAGGAAACAATGATGCAAGTAGAGCATGACAAATAATTAACTGCACTTGAAGCTTTCGTAAAATTAAAAATGAAACACCCAATTCTGTATATAGTACCATAACGAAGACAAACTGTATGTTGATACATGAAATTCTGGAGGGAATGTTGGAACGCATCACGTGGGGAAGTAATGACGTGTGCCATTAATCGATCTCTGTACTATAAAATGTAAAACGGGAACATGAAAGGAATATTTTAAAAGTCATGTAAACACCTTAAATCACAGTATTGTTTTATTCAGAATAAGGTTAGATTACTGATGTCCATGTAGACATAATCACAAATAATTTTAACCAATTACTACAATCAGTCAGATTATTGTAAGATGTCACCAAAAACAACAAATTATATTCTGGCTACAGAGAAACATCATAGAAATGTCAAAGTCATATACACAGGCAAATGTTGGTCCGTTACCTTAGTATAGTCTAGTGAATATGTAATTACAATGTGTCGGCATTTCATTGTTTATGATGAGAGAATTCATCAGCGCGCAGTCAACAAAACTAATTTTCAGTGCTGAATAATCTAAATGCCTCTAACTGGGCATTGGATTCCTAAAATCAACAGAATAAAGTGTGATCGGTTATAATCCCTAACACTGCAAAAACAATGCATAAAAAGCGACTTTATGCAACGCGCGCAGATCAGCATGTAATTCTGCGAATTGACAATTTCGATTCATGTTTCATTTTAGTCATGACAGCCATAATTGGTTTAGTTTAATTTCTAGCCTGAATTTGTGGGGCATTTTTCATGAATTTCTGCACCTACCCTGTTGAGCTCATCTTGACACTGGTCTCTGTCTGGTCTATGTCCAGAAAGAGCAGCACTTTTAACGCCAATGTCAGCACATCGCATGTGTTAAACTCACACTATTGGTTCATTGATTGGCAGTGACTGAGTCCCATGGTAGGAGACAAAAGATGAGCCTGCAGAACCAATAAGAAGTATTGTCAATCTTAGCGAATTAATGATAATGAAAGAATAAAGGGAAGACGGAGCAAAGCTTGGAGAAAGAGAGAGATGGGATTGGGATAGGATAGGTTGTTGTTCATTCACGTTAGTTCACAGTCCATTAATTTTTACAGATACAACTTTGATTTGGAAAAAAAAGAAAAAAAGTATCAGTTAACTTTGACTAAGAATAATAAATGTCATAGGAGTATTGTTCATTGTTAACTAATGTAACTAATTTTTTTTTGTTTGTTTTTGTTTTTTTTTGTTTGTTTGTTTTTTTATGTTTTTTTGTTTAAGGCTTTTTATAACCATCATTTAGACCAAACAGTCATTATATAGCCAGGTAGATTAAAATATTCAACCTGAAAGTGACATTGAAACACAAAAATAAAATAAAATAAAATAATTATGGAAAGGATTATAGCAAATATTTTCTTAGTAATTAAATAATTAGAAAAAATACTTATAAATAATAATAAAAGAATTCTGTATAATGCTTACATATATTATAAAATAAGGAAAAAAAAAAGTATTTTTTAATAATTATAGAAAATGAAAGGAATAATAATGATAACAATAACAACAACAACAACAATAATAATAATAATAATGACAATAATAATAATAATAATTTATGAATAATTAATTATTTTTATTAGTTGGCTTGTCTGTTCCAATTCCAAGGAAACTGGCAGACAGTTTTTAAGCTACATGCACATTTTAGGTTAAAGCAAATAAAATAATCAAGGCACGTTTTCCTCTACTTGAACAAAGGAATGACATTTAATCATTTTCATGCACCAATACTTCATAAAAACAACTATATTTACCGGTGGTTTTTTATTAAAGCTTTTTAATTGAAAATGTCATACAAAAACTTTCCTAAGCATTTTTGAGTGATGACACACATATCACTGTTTCACTGAAATGAATCAAACCTACCAACTCCAGTGGCATTTTGAATGAGAGAATCATTAAATCCTGTCTCTAACTCTCTTACTCTCATGTCATGAGATGAGGAGGAATTGCAAAATTAGTCTAATGGCACATTCATTACGAAACTTAATGAGCAAATAAAAAGCACATTAAAATCATTGTGCTGTTTACAAAGTGGCTTCATTTGATATCAAAAGCTGGTCTTGTTACTGCTCAATGTAGTGAAATAGAAGTGTTTCAGCACAGAACGAGTAATTTACAGGTGGTTTCAATTCATAATATCTTGACGATGTGAAGAATGCAGGTTAAGATGAACATATTCCAACATTTCTGCTCTGCCAAACTCTGATGGCTGAATCTGACATCAAGGACATTAACCTGATCTCTGTGTGTGTATGTGTGTGTAAGTCATTAGTTCACTTGGCAAAACAAGATAAATCTCGTTGATCAGTGGACAGAGGTTAGCCAGGAGCTACAAACACCTCTCATGCAATTAGCATGTAGAAAAGGAAACTGCCAAATAGCTAATATCTCTACATAAACACTCTTTCTCTTGTAACGAGGCGAAGCCTAAAGTAATAGCTGCCATTGAGTTTCAATACGACAATACGATGGTGTGTAAAAGTGATATGATAAAAAAGGGACCGAAAGATTTGACCCAGCAAATTTCCTGACTTAATAAATAACACAGAGATTACTCAAAAAGAGTCATAGGTGTCTTGGAAGGAAAAGGCTGGAGCAGAATGATTCCTCTCATTTAGCCAGCATCTGCTCTCTGGCTTTGCGGTGAAAAAGAGCATCATTCACAGCCAGGTCAGTGTAAACGAAACCCCCAGCGGCTGATGAAAAAAATCCCTGAATCTCGTCTCCACAGCGGAGGAGCTATTTAGGTGCAGCTCCTTGCCACGGCTGTCCTGTGTGTTGCTCCTAACTAAAACAAATGTGCCTTTATTCCCGGCCTTCCTCTGCTAGCTCAGCTGTAGGGCGCTAAACGAGACGCCACAAAATCGCAGACAAAGATGTATTTCCTGCATGGACAGCAGAATCCCGATATATCTGGCAAAAAAGCATCTGAGGAAATCTGTTGTGTGAAAGACCATTGGCACAATTCGGCCTCTGTAGGTTTGATCAGAGTGTTCGCTTCTTCTAGGAACTAGAAATCGTTTAGTTGTAATGATTCTTGCATAATGCAGAAGCTCCACTAATTACTAGTGACCTTGCTGTGGTGAGCATGATATCTACATCTGCTCCACAGACCACATACCAAAGATATATGGTGGAGACGCTACTGTATTTGACACATTCATGCAAATGTTTTGTCAATAACAGCTCAGTGTTTATCATTTAATAATCAATGCCACATGAGCATGAGTGTATATAGATTCTGATATGCTTTATGATGGTAGTCATGTCAACAGACTACCTGACTGAAATGCAGAATGTCATTTTAACTATATTTGAAACCATATAGATGTGGTTTTTCAAAATGTTTTCAGGAAAAGGAAAATTTTTTTTTTCTGTGTGAAGTGCTGATAATGAATAGTAAAAAAAGAAAGATAAACAAAAAAACACATAAAAAGTCAGAGTGTCACAATGGTAGCAAGGACGAGATGAGTTAAGGATCTAAATGCAGCAGTAGGCCTATTTAATAAACATAAAACAAAGAAAACCCAAAAAGGCAAATAACGTCCCAGGTTACATATGTAACCATGGTTCCCCGAGGGAACGAGACGCTGCGTCCGAAAACGCTAGGGGAACGCCTCCAGCGTGACCACGTTCTGAAACACGTGTGCAAACGGTCCAATGGAGAAGCGAGACGTCACAGGCGGGGTGACGTAGAGACCAGAGAGCTTAAAGCACGTGCGGTGCATGCAGCCGGCAGCTTCTAAATAGAGAAGCAAGCGCTGCAGGGATGCCGGAAGTATGGCTCGAGACGCAGCGTCTCGTTCCCTCGGGGAACCATGGTTACATACGTAACCTGGGACGTTCCCCTTCGGGAACTGGAGCTGCGTCCGAAAACGCTAGGGGAACGATATGCCCACGCTGCCAGACTTTCAAATCCCTGCCTAGTGTGTATCACTGAGCACAGCTAGGACGAGAAAAAAAAGGAGCCCAGAGTGGCATAAATAAGACCGAGAATCTCATGAAAGTGAGAGGCATGGAACAACCCCCAGCGTTGAAATGTCAGAGAGGGAAATCCTGACAAGAAGGCCATACTTCGAGAGGAGTGAGCCTTGACCCCCAAATAGAGAGGGGGGAACAGAGGACTCAAAGTTATGGAATAGCAACCAAATCACCACACAGCAAAGCTACACCTGGTCAGAGGCCTTAGCCTCAGCGCACCGTGGAGGAAACCTGTAACCAGGGGTTCCTACCCACTGAGGGGCCACCCAGAAGGGTGTGGTAGGCCGCAATAGCCGCCACGTATACCTTCAGGGTGGAGTGGGCTAACCCTGCAGAGAACCGATCCTGCAGAAACTCCAGCACTGTACCAATTGGGCAGTTAACTGGGTCTTGCTCGTGGTCTCCACACCATGAAGTGAAAAAGTTTCCACTTCAGGGTGTACAGTTTCCTCGTGGAGGGAGCTCTGGATTGGAGGATGGTCTCAACAACCTCGGTTGAGAGACCGGAGGCTACGAGGTGTGCCCCCTCAGAGGCCACACCCATAACTTCCACAACTCCGGGCGAGGGTGAAAG
The DNA here is from genome assembly GCA_012976165.1 of Labeo catla. NCBI lineage: Eukaryota > Metazoa > Chordata > Actinopteri > Cypriniformes > Cyprinidae > Labeo > Labeo catla. Next base: position 39,755 of record VONZ01001927.1, read on the forward strand.
ATGGTGCCTCCCGCTTGCGAGAGGAGATCCCTCCTGACGGGAATCTCCCAGGGAGAGCCGTCAAGGAGGGAATCAGGTCCGAGAACCATGCTCGGGCCGGCCAGTACGGGGCTACTAAAAGAAGATGGTCCCCATCCCGGCACACCCTCTCCAGAACTCCCGGGAGCAGAGCGATCAGGGGAAAGGCATACAGACAAAGCCTCTGCCACGTCTGTACCATGGCATCCAGCCCCAGTGGAGCTGGATGAGTCAGAGAGAACCAGTGGGGACATTGCGCATTCTCCTGAGTCGCGAAGAGGTCCACCTGAGCCTGGCCAAAAACTCTCCAAATCTGCTTAACCACCTCGGGGTGAAGCATCCATTCCCCGGGCCTCAGCCCCTGCCTCGACAGGATGTCTGCTCCCATATTGAGATGCCCAGGAACATGAACCGCTCTCAGCGAGAGGAGTTTGTCCTGGGACCACACAAGGATCTGGTGCGTCAGCTTGTATAAGGGGCGCGAACACAGACCTCCTTGGTGGTTGAAGTAATAGACCACCGCTGTGTTGTCGGTGCGAACCAACACATGGTGGCCTATTAGGTCCGGGAGAAAGTGTTTCAACGCTCGAAACATGGCCAGCATCTCCAGGCAGTTGATGTGCCAAGTGAGATGGCGACTGCTCCACAGACCGCGGGCGGGGTGGCCACTCATGACTGCACCCCAACCGGTGAGAGACGCATCCGTCGCTAGCGTTACGCGGCGACAAGGAGCTCCTAACACCGGGCCCTGAGACAGGAACCAAGGCTTCTTCCACATGTCTAAGGCACGTAGGCATTGCCGCGTGACCTTGATCATGCGGAATGGGTTTCCCCTCGGGGAGAACCCCTCGGTCCTGAGCCACCACTGTAGGGGTCTCATGTACAGCAGGCCAAAAGGTATCACGTTGGACGCAGCTGCCATCAGACCCAGCAGTCGCTGGAACTGCTTTACAGTGAGTGACCGGCCTTCTGTCACTCTCATGACTGCAGTGAGGATTGACTCGATCCGAGCAGGTGACAAACGATCTAAGTAGAAAGGCAGAGAGATGGCAGACCCGTCTCTAAGCCGTTCACAGATCTATGCTGCGATCCCTACGGCCGCAGTCGCCGCTCTGCCTCGGCAAAATCGGGACCCGAGCCGCGGGGAAGCTCACGAAGACTCCCTCCTCGAAGAGAGTCCTCCGAGAGCGAGCGTGCAGCCCCCTCGGGAGCTGACACAGCCTGCTTCGCCGCGAGCTCTCACTCAAAGGGGGAAGAACCGCAGCGCGGGCTTCCGACCCAGAGAGAGAGAGCGATAGATCTAAGGAGAAAGGCAGAGATAGAGCGGACCCGTTTCTAACCCGTCCGTAGATCTAAATGCGATCCCCACGATTACAGCCGCCGCCCTGCCTCGGCAGAAGCGGGAGCTGAGCGCGGGGAACGCAAACGCGGGCAGTCAGCTCCCTCGAGAACTGACTCCCATGCTTCGCTCCCAGACAGACAACAAATAGATTGTGTGTATCGCCACCCGAAATAGCGCAGGTAGAGAGGAACACACAGTCTAAATGCCGCTGCTTATATTCGTAAGAATGCTTTGTAGGACATAGTGACACTCTCAAATAAAAGCTGTGCGAACTAGCACAAAAAACAGAGTGACACACACACACAGAGCGCTTGCTGAAAGACAGAAGCTGCCGGCTGCATGCACCGCACGTGCTTTAAGCTCTCTGGTCTCTACGTCACCCCGCCTGTGACATCTCGCTTCTCCATTGGACTGTTTGCACACGTGTTTCAGAGCGTGGTCACGCTGGAGGCGTTCCCCTAGCGTTTTCGGACGCAGCTCGAGTTCCCGAAGGGGAAACACACAACAAGGAACTAAACCAAAACCACGTAACAGCTACACACAAAATGTATAGATAATGACTGGCAAACAAAAGCTGAAACACAGGGGTAGTAGGCAAACAAGATACACCTGGAATAAATCAGGAACTAATCAACAGGAAATACTACAAACTGACTACAACTAAAACACAGGAACTACTTTAACATAACATAAGTCCAATGACAGACACAGAACACGTGACACAGAGTTAAGACATGTATTTCTCTAAATGTTTGTAGCAATACAGCTGACTGAAATACTGCAAGCAAGCAAGCAAGCAAGCAAATACATAAATAAATAAATAAATAAATAATGCACTCAAATGCAGAAGAAAATCAAATTTTACCTCAATTTGAAACCATTTTCATTTTATGTTTATGATTTTTTTATTTGATTTCATTTCATTTCATTTTATTTTATTTTTAATTTAATTAAATTAAATTTAATTTATTTTCAAACAAAACCACAGCCATACATGGTTTTAAATGTAGATAAATGAGATTTTTGCATTTCAGTGGAATTTATTTATTTAACATTTTTTTTATTTATTATTGTTATTATTATTATTATTATTATTATTATTATTATTATTATTATTACTTCCTTTTCAATCAGTCAGTCAATAGATATTCAAACCCAGTCAATAACCATATCCATATATGGTTTCAAATCTGTCCATCTATCCATCCATCAATCCCTTATTTATTTATTTATTTATTTATTTATTTATACCTTCATTTGTTCATTTAAAATAAAATAAAATAAAATAAAATAAAGCCACCATATAAATACATATCTGATCGGTCAATTGAATAGTCAAATAATTTTGTAATCCCCGTGGTTTGTTACATATTAATTCATTGTACATGTGCATTATTGTACATGTTCTCTGCAGAGCTTAATCAATCTCATTCGTCTTCCAGATCTAGCAGCCACCAGCCCTAAAAAACAAATAAATAAAAAAAAATACAGTTTGGCCAATAACGGCAAAGGCTTTCTTTATCAAACCCATCTTCTTACATCCTGTAGCGCTCAATGCTATTAATCATCCCTTTCTCATACCGACGAACAGTACGATATCAACAACGCGCACAACTTGAGAAAATCAACATGCACTTGGGCAGATTTTATCAAGGTCATTGGGCTGTTAGCGTGGAGAAGCGCAGCGATAAGCCATCTTCTATAAGTTAATTAGCTTTTTATCGCACGACACAAATTACAAAATTGTCAAGCTGCTGGTTTAAGAGGGAGCAGAAAGCGTTTTGAGAGAACAGAGAGCAGAAGCAAGGGAATGTCCATTCGGCAAAGGCGACACCGCTGTAATTCAGAGACACTGCTAAATCAGCCAGCTTTATTCTACCTCCATCGGTTCACGGCGGCCCCATGCAAAGTGCACCGTACAGGGGACTTCGCTCGAGCTGCCATACTGATAAGGGAGATTAATGGGGTTGTCGCATCGCTTGGCATACGATCAGGGCTTGAGCAACCCAAATGTGACTGCTATCACAGCCATCTGTATCCCTGCACAGCACTGAAGTGGATGAAGCCAAAGGACAAGCCGTCTCGAACTGTACACGCTAAGAAAAAAAAAAAAACTCTGAAAGTAGCGTGCAACACCGACTCTGAATGCTCAACTGCATAAAATCAAAGAAAATTGTATGGCTTTAAAAAGAAAGGGTTGTGGAATACAGAATATACCTGCTATTCTGTGTTTTCTGGCAGATATTTGCATGGAAATTACATATTTTGCTATCGATGTGAATGTGTTGGAGGTTTTGTTATCAGTCTGGTAATCTCAGATGTCCACACTTGTATTTCTCTTTGTATTTATCTTTCTCGAAAGCAACAGAAATGCTAAATGGAAAATTCAGATGGGAAAAACATCAAAACACCTTCTTTTTATTATCAAATGTTTTCCATACATCTCCTAAAACCAGTTAATTTCTGCTTTTGTTTCTCTCTTCATTCAGTTTAATCTGGTCAGTCATTTTAGAGACTTTATGTAATATGCATATATTGAAAGAAATTATTATTTTTAATAATCAATAATGCATTAAAGGTTTAGTTTACCCAAAAATGAAAATTTGCCCATTATTTACTCTCTTTCTTCAGACGAATCCAGTCAGAGTAATATAAAAAAAAATAAATAAATGTCTTGGCTCTTTCAAGCCTTATCATTGCAATAGGCAGGTGTCCAATAAAGTGCATCCATCCATAATAAAACGTAAACACGGGTGAATAAAGGCCTTCTGTAGCAAATCAATGCATTTTTGTAAAAAAAAAATCCATATTCAAAATGCAATAATCACTTTAATCTAGCTTGCGCTCACTGTTGTGCACGGAAGCAGCTCCTGGCGGATGACATAGGACGTCGCCGCTGTGCATGCGCCTGTGTGTCTCGCACAAACCAGTGTTTGTTTACAGAAGCAAAGGAAGCAAAGTTTCCTTACTTTAGCAAAGATCTACTCTTGGCTTATATCAAAATCCTCTGACATTCTTCTTTACAAATCCTCGTTCTGTGCATGCTTCTAATTTGTGACCATGCTTCCGTGTACAACAGTGAGCGCAAGCTAGATTAAAGTGATTATTGCGTTTTGAATATGGATATTTTTCCTTAAACGCATCGATTCGCTACAGGAGGCCTTTATTTACCCCCGAAGCCACGTGAGGCACTATTTATTATGCATGAATGCACTTTATTTGACTTGTTTTGACCTGCTAAAGAGAAACACCTGCCTACTGTCATGATAGCCAGGAATTGTTTTTAATATTACTCCGATTGGATTTGTCTGAAAGAAAGAAGGCATATACGCCTAGGATGAGGATGAGAGTGAGTAAATAATGGGCTAATTTTCATTTTTGGGTGAACTATTCCTTTAAACTGATCAAAAGTGACAGTAAAGACATTTATAATAATAATCAAATAAATGCTGTTATTTCAAAGTTTAATTTAAAATTAAATGCATCACAGTTTCCACAAAAATATTCAGCACAACTGTATTCAACATTGATAATAATCAGAAATGTTTCTTGAGTCAGCAAATTAGAATGATTTCTGAAGTATCAAAATTCAGTTTTGATCACAGGAGTAAACTACATTTTACAATATGTTCAAATAGAAAATCAGCTATTTTATATTCTAATAATATTTCAAACTTTTCACTGTATTTTTGATCAAATGCAGCCTTGATGAGAACAAAATACTGATAAACACAGTTTTTCACACAGCAAACTATAAAATAGTAATCTGAATGACTCATTGCAATAGTAATCTTCTCCTCTAGTGAGCTCTTAACATCAGAATTGGAAAATAAATAATTGAATCAGTCAGTTGAATGGATTGGACTTGCTTGTGAATGTTAAATTTACTTAATTTTGATGTTGGTTGGTCTGCTGTGTCTCATGCAAATATGAAGCTCCTCATTAAAATCTACAGTAAAGCCTGAAAACACAGGCTTCTAGTTCTAAATCAAGCTGTATTCCCTATAATCAGGTTTCTCATTTCAGCACAACACTGGTCAAACTCCTTTAGTTTGAAGTGTTGGCATTTGGCTATGGTTTTATTAGCTTATATTTGCAGCCTAAATGACTGTTATCTGGATGTAGGGGTTGGCACAATTATAATTAAAGTGGCAGTTTTCTTCGATAACAGACAGCAGCAGGTGATTGATGGGCTCAACCTCCACACTCTGTACTGCTGACAGCACCTGCTACCTTTGGCAACTGCAATCTCTGTTTGTCTCTGAGATGAAACATTCCTGATAGATGGTCTTGTTAAAGTGCAATGAACAGATGAAGGCAATTACAACATCGTTTTACATGTTCTGTAGCAATATTAAGAACACAGCAGTTCATTCAGCTGCAGAGAAGGCCTGGCTTTCTGGAGACAAGTCAAGATTTCAGTTTTATTTGAGATGGAGTTCTGAAGGCAAACCATAATTGAGCCCCATGTAAAACATGATCTTAAAGGAGAAGTCCACTTCCATAACAACAATTTACAAATAATTTACTCACCTCCTTGTCATCCGAGATGTTCATGTCTTTCTGTCTGCAGTCGTAAAGAAATGATTGCCCCGATTGCCCCGATTTTGAACTTTCATAAATAAAATGCAGTTTAAATGCAGCTTCAAAGGGCTCTAAACCAGGGGTGTCAAACTCAGTTCCTGGAGGGCCGTAGCCCTGCAGAGTTTTGTTCCAACCTTGCTTCAACACACATACTATGCAGTTTTCAATTAAGCCTGAAGGACTTGATTAGTTGGATCAGGTGTGTTTATTTAGGGTTGCATCTAAACTGCAGGGCTGCAGCCCTCCAGGACCGGAGCTCTAAATGATCCCAGCTGAGGAAGAAGGGTCTTATCTAGCAAAACGATCGGTCATTTTTTTTTTTTTTGAAAAATAAACATTTGTATACACTGCCCTCCAAAAGTTTGGAAACACCCCTGGCAAAGTGTGGTTTTGGACGATATCAGCATAAATCCTTATCATTTTTTGGTGCAAATACATTAAAATAACTTGACATTATCATTGAAGACCAGCAATAATAATTTTCATTTTGATTACATAATAATGGCAATATACACATGTCAAAGTCAGACATGCGCCTTTGCCAGCTGTGATGTCTGGTTACTGGTTTAAACTTGGCCTAGGTTTTTAAAATGTTTTTGGGACAGCACACCTTAATAGCTTCAACAATTGATTGCCAATTAAGTTTAGAATACAATGAATTTAGGCCCAGATTATGCAGAGCTGTAATAGCTGCTAATGGTGGATATTTTGATGAATTGAAAATTTAATTTTTTTCTATGTATAAACTGTTTATGGGTCTAGGGCGTTTCCAAACTTTTGGAGGGCAGTGTACTTTTTAAGCACAAAAGCTTGTGTAGCACAGGCTCTGGGATGCGCATCCATAACACTACGAATCAACATCATCGTCTGTGTACTTCAGCTCAAAAAGGTAGAGTATGGCGAAAAAACTCCATCTTATTTTCTCCTATAACTTCAGAATCATCCAACATTGTTGTACCTTTTTGTTTATAAACAGCGTTTGACTTACTTGCACTTCCTTAGTCTTTGCACGTTCACTTTGTAAATACTGGGTCTGTAGTTCTGCGTGACCTTTCAGCGTGATTCAATAGTACGTAGTGTCGTGGACTCGCATCCCAGAGCTAGTGCTACACGAGCTTTTGTGCTTAAAAAGTATACAAATTTTTATTTTCTGAAAAAAATGACCAGTCGTTTCGCTAGATAAAAGCTTTCTTCCTCAGCTGGTATCATCTAGAGCCCTTTGAAGCTGCATTTAAACTACAGTTTGAAAGTTCAAAATCGGGGCACCAGTGAACTCGATTATATGGAGAAAAATCCTGAAATGTCTTCCTCAAAAACCATAATTTCTTCATGACTAAAGGCAGAAAGACATATCTTGGATGAAAAGGGGGTGAGTAAATTATTTGTAAATTGTTGCTCTGGAAGTGGAATTCTCCTTTAAAGGTCCATCATGTAATTGTTTGACTGATTGATTGACTGATTGATTTATAAATAGAAATCAAAACAACAACAACAAAAGCAAGTCATTAATAAATAAATAAATAGATGATAGATAGGATAGATAGATAGATAGATAGATAGATTTTTTTTTTTTTATTTTCTTATTTTTTGAAGAATTTTAGACATTTTTCAAGTCATTCATTTGAAACTTCTATTGTAAATAGGGAAATTAAAAAAAAAAGGGTTTAAAATCACATGCAACCAAAAATGAATTTAATTAGTAAGTAATAAGTTAATTTCTATAAATGTAGAACAAGATTTTTAGGACTTTTCCTTCTTCCCATTGACCCATAAACTCTTCTTTTCTTCAGTATTTCCATATAAAGCTATATCAGACACATCTGTGTGTTCGGCCATCTCTCTGGCCTCCGAGTCTGCTGCGAGGTCACTGTAAACCCTCATGAATAACTATTAAACGGCAGTGAGGAGCCACGTCATGCCAGACTCTCCCTCCGCTAATCTACATGGCATTTATCAAGGGGAACGGCCTAATGGGGATGTCAGCGGAGACGTGGGGTACGGAGTAGGAAGAAGAGGACGACAACGGAGCCACTTTTGGCTTCTGAAAGGCTCGGTGACAGAGACGAAGAGCTGCGTGAAGATTAGTGATATCTTCAAATGAGAGCTTCGGCTGCTATAGAGGGGAGGAGATTGTAGCTCTTTAATCTGTGCGCCGCTGATCATGTTATAGTGAAGGCCATGACCACTGAAGCTCTCCGGTCAAAGCAGAAGCAGATTTCAGCTCAATTCAAGCATGTCCACTCAGTCCTACAACTCTCAGACAAAACATCATTGTATTGTGGGATGAAATCAAGCCCCATATATCTACATTCAAAAATATATTCAGACCTAAATGTAAGATTTATGTATTTGAATTCCTCAGCGTATTTCTGTCTATTTGGATTATACAGTTTAAACATAAACTATTACATTTAATGTGACGCATATTTGTCATTTACATGAAACAGGTCAGAAAACTACACCGTAAAAAGTTATTTGAAAAGTTAATTTGCAAAAACGGATAACTCCGTTTCTAATTATTTTCAAAAATCATGTTTTTTCATTGTGCATTCCAGTTAATCTCAATCAAACTGAAGTTGGGTTACTTTTATATAAAGTAAAAAAGAAAAAAAATACAGCTAACTAACACAATAAAACAAAATAAAAACATGATAACATAATAAAAATACAATTTTATTCCTTAATTCAATTTCTTTATAATTACATGTAAAATTTACTAGCAGTTTCTAAATGAAAATTGTTTGTTGTTTTTTATTTGTAACCAATATTAAAAACAAAAACAAATATTTTATTTTATTTTATTTTATTTTATTTTATTTTATTTTATTTACATCTGTTACTTAATCATATTTTCAAAATGTATTCATTCATTCAAGTTAATTGCTAAAACAATTAAGTTTATTAAGTTAAAAAGTATAACCATGGTTAAAATATGGCTAGCTGCGAATAAAACAAATGTAGTTCAAATATAAGAGATGGAAACACATTAAACTTACTAATGATAAATATATAAATCTGGATATTGTGTATTTAAAACAAATTCATTTTATTATTACTATTAGAAAAATCTGACCCGTTTCGTTTAACGTATAAATGGCAAATATGAATCACATTAAGTTTATTATTATTATTATTATTATTATTATTATTATTATTATGTTAAAACCATGTAGATGATTTTTTTTTTTTTTTTGGAATAACACCAAAAAAATTGAAGTATGTATTATAAGAAAATATTTCAGTCTTTCTGCACTAAAAAAAGAAATGTTTTCATAAATTGTTAGTAAATTCCACAGTTAATTACAAAGAAATTGCAAGTAACACATTGAAATATAAATGGAATTTTTAAGTAGAAAGACTGGCATAGTACTTTCTTGTAAAACAATCTTTACAAAAGATTTATGAATTAGATTGTTTTTTGTTTTGGTTTTTTTTACAACTTTGAAAAATCATACTTCAAAACTTTATGCTTAATTCAGCGTCCAATTCTTTGTAACTGTTTGTAAAATTTACTAGCAATTTCAGAGTGAAAATCATTTGTGTGCCATTTTTTAATAATGTGATGTGTCTGTAATCCAGTAATCTTCCATTTTTCACAACTTCTTTCTTTTTTTTTTTTACAATGATGTATACAATTTCCATCCATTAGCATTGCAAAATTTTAACATAATAATAACTTAACGTAATGCATATTTGTAATTCAAATACATACATTCTAAATGTAGGCCTTAATATTTTTGGAGTGTACAGCTTATTGACTTGTTATAGGCCAAAAATGATTATAAAGACACTGAATCTTCAAAAATCTGGACGCATCTCAGTGACGCAATTTTTTGCGGAAGTGAAGCCTGTATAACATGATCCTGGTGACGGATCGATTTCCATCCTGCAGGTCAAAAGCAAAGGCCGATTCTGAAGTGTGGTCAGCCAGTTTGCATGCATCTGTTCTGCTGTCAAACAATCTGACCTCACCACTTCATCATGTTGACCTCACCCGATATTTGTCTCCGTTTGTGCTTCTATAAAATCAGAGGAAGCGCTGGCATGCTGGCCTTTAATATTCCCTCATGTTATGATAAAGGATTGCGGTGGAGAGGACGGACGAACAGAGGGACAAAGCAACAGATGAAGTGTGAATGTGCTGAGTCACTCAGACAAACGCGGGTCACTTTGTCCATGTGAATGTCAACTGCATTTTAGTTTAGAGAGGCAGCATGGCCCACTGCGTTCTGCTGCCTACCATTACAGTCCTGAGAAAGACATTTGAACAGGTTTTGAGGCTTTTTATGTGAACACATCATGATGTTGTGCACACAAGGAAATTGCCATGTATACATATGGTTGATGCACAGAATTGTCAGCAAAACCATTTTCAACATTGCTAATAAGTCCGCAAATTAAAATGATTTTTTAAAGATCATGTCACACTGACGACTGCAGTAGTGATGCAGAAAATTCAGCTTTGCATCATATTTTACAATATTTTAAAGTCGAAAAATTATTAATTTTTTTTTTTTTTTTATCAAATAAATGCAGCTATGATGAGCATAAAACATCTTAAAAAAAACATTAAAAATCTTACTGATCCCAAACTTTTAAACAGCAGTGTATATATAGATATATTTGCCCTACCTGTCATTTTGAATTTGGATTTGTGGCTAATAATTCTCATAATTTAATGTCCCATAATTCCCATAATCCCACAATTTAACACAACTGTAAAATAGAGAGAAAAATATGGAACTTCCCTTAGCAAAAATATTTTATTTCAGTCTAAACTGAAGCCACTTTATTGCACATTATTTTTTCCAAACCCGTAATAAGGAACTTATAAGTAAGAATTTCCCAGAAGGACTTGAAGAAATAAAAATAAAAAACAAAAAAGAAAAAAGGTTTGTATAATGATCTTAAGTCATGAAATAATCTATGTTATGATTTGGCCACTGCAGTGCTGTGAGGAGAAACGCAGGTGTAGGTTTAGACCTCAGCGTGAAGCGCGTTAATGAGTCGTCTGTAATAACTATAAAGTTCTTAATGAACTCTGCTGGAAGAGCGGCATAATGAAGCGTCTCTGTCCTCATTCACGGCTCAGTGTCCAGCGCTCAACGCTCCCTCAGTGGAGCTCTATGTGAGCCACATCTCTGTCTGAAGGAGAGATTGAGGGTTATTGTAAACTCCTTGAGTGCAGCAGTTCTCCTTCAATGTTCCTCATGGACTTCAATTATGTATGGCCCATCTCCACCCACACAAGCTCATTATAATCGCACCTCGTTTCATCTTTCATGAGATGATGCTTCAACCAAAGCTGAAGAAACCGGCTGCAGTGTTCTGGGTCGGGTGTTACCCCAGTTGTGAATATGCAGTTGCCATAACAACACAAAACTCTACTGCATACTGACCACACTGTAACTTTAAAACAGTATATCATTATATAGGGTATTGTCATTATATAGAAACTCCCAGTGTGGATGGTCATTAAATGATTTGTCTTTTGAGATGAAATGAGTATACAAGAAAAAAAAAAAAAAAAAAAAAAAAAAAAAAAAATATATATATATATATATATATATATATATATATATATATATAGAAGAAAAAAAGGGGGGTGGGGGGTGGTATCAGGAAAAGTCAGGATTCGAACACGGGACACCCGAGGACACCCGGGACACCCAGAGCGCAACAGCACTGTATGTCTGCACGCTGCCCACAAGGCTATTGGTGCCAACTTTTTATTGTCTTTCTAATAATTATATATAGGTAATATGTGATGAAATAGATTAAATTACTTAAAAAAAAATGTGCACAGCATAAATGATACACCCCCTCTAAATAAATATAAAATATGTATTTTCTTAATGATCACTAATACAATTCATGGTAAGATGGCACAATTTAAATGTATTAAAAGTGTTAAGATTGAGTAAAATTCATATCCAGTGAAGGATTTTCACCTTGGGAGAATGATAATCTTCATTGTCATGCTGAAAAAACCCCAATAATGCAGGGAATGAGGGGAAGGTAGCATCTTCAGTTTCAGTCTTTTTGTATTACATCACACAGTGGTGTGTGAATTCATGACAGCACTGATAAAGCACAACTCCCTCACACCTTCAGCACTCATACATCCCAATATAAGAGCTTTACTACCACTAAACGTCAGGCACTTCTCACTGTACTCCTCCTCTAGCAACACCAGAACATTTTGGATGCTTTTGGATACGAAATGATTGACTTGGTCTCATGAGACCAGAGTATGGATTCCCAGAAGTCTATATTTTGTAAATATAGGCCTTGGGAGAGGTTAAATGAGTTTATTGTGCTTTGGCTACAGTAGGTAATTCTAGTGGTAGCAACAATCATCCATGTCACTTCTGTAGGCTGCATCGTACTCTTTTTCTAGCAAAAAGTCACTCATCACTAAATGAAAACTTAAAGTGAAGACCTGATTATTTCAGGAGCCTTGTCACAAGTCCATTGTTTTTGAATGTCAGTGCTACTTCTGCTATATTTTCACACTTAAAACAATAATTTGGTATTCCTCTTGTACCATTGTCTTCTTTTACGCAAAAAAATTAAAAAATAAAAAAAATCTGGCAGTTCTCTCCCAAACTGCTGGTTCCATTGCTGCCAGCATTAAGTCTGAGTATGATTCAATATAATAATTTTAATTGTCAGGAAATTACTTGTCTTTAAAAGTTTTGGTTTAATATATTTACCAGCTGATAAAAAAATAGGCTTAAACCTATACACACATTTTGGTTACATTTTGACTTTTTTTCACATTATTTTCAACTAAAATCTTATTTTCATGAAATTATCCAATTTTATTACTAAAATTTCAGTCAAAGCAATATGGACTGACTGGTTAATTGATTGATTGATTGATTTTTACCAAATTAAATGAATATTCTTAATGAATAAACTTTATAAACGTAATGAATATACATCCATTTTTTTCCCTAAGTATTCAGTTAAATAACATCCAAGTCATTTTGTTGTTTGGTGAACATTTTTCCATTAAGCCCATTTTCCTTGACATTTTATCAAAAATAAGTGTAATAAAATTACAGATCAAAGTGAACATTACTGTGGATAAAAACATGTAAACACACATGGGTGACCGAGCATCAAACCTTGTCTGAAAAGAGACGGGTTATTTCAGGTAGAGCAATACATTCACATGCACACACGGACAGTCATACAAACAGACTGAAGAGGGAGCATTCAGTAAGGAGATGATGACACACTCTCCTGAGTGACCTTGTTTATTGGGCGCTGTGTGTGTTTTCATTAATGTCAGTCACCAGCCGGCCTGTGAGACACACTGAGGCAAATCATGGTGTCAGTCGCACTGCCTTGTCTTCCTTTCTGCCTCGCTGACGCTCTCTCTGTCCTTCTTTCCACCGTTCACTCTCTCATTCACCTTACAGGGACTCCAGACTGTCTGCTCGCCATTCCGCTGACCCAGCAATACCTTCAGAAGAGGGTTAAGGATGGATGGAGAAGGAAAGTGTGAAACCGAGCGGCTGAATGTGAATGAAGGAGAGTCTCTATGTGAGACTGACTGATGGACACAAACAACACAGGACAGGAGAAGAATGAAAGATCGTATTGGAGTTGTTTGTGTCTCAGTGAGGAGGGAGTGGCTCCTCACAAAAGCTTATTTCCTGCACCATCTGCCAGCGTTCCCTCACACCATTCCCCAAATCCATCCCATAAATCTACAGTGAAAGGGATCCCCTGCATAAGCTGTCCATGTGCCAACTGCAATCACTCAGCTACATCTTCAACCTGGAAAAACAGCTTTAAAACAGAGAAAACAGAGACAGAGAAGACAAGCCATAAGCCTTAGAGGAAACGAGCAGTTCGGAGAAATGTTACATTTAAAAATAGCATGTTACATGTTAGACCAGGACATTTCCATAAAGCTCACGGACATTTCATTCAACCCTAAAAAAAAAAAAAAAAACAGTCTGTAATTTAAAATAAAGTAAGAAAAAAAAAACAAGAAAGAAGAAAAAAAAATCAATGTTGAGTGTACTTATGTTAGAATGCTACTTTTTTTATGGAATACAAACAGCATGTGGAAACAAATGTTACTTTTTTTCTATTACTTTTGTGTCCTTGCATGCAAATGAAAACAGTTGCAAGAGTTTTTAAAAAGAGTTTTTAATATAAAATATCTGGACTGAAGTGGACTCTTAAATGAGAAGTCCACTTCCAAAACAAAGATTCACACATAATGTATTCACCCCCTTGTCATTCGAGATGTTCATGTCTTTCGTTCTTCAGTTGTAATAGAAATTATTGTTTTTTAATACTTTATTATGTCTTTCAACAAATAAATAAACAAATAAACAAATAAATAAATAAACAAACATTGTATTTCAGCTGGAATTAATAAAAACTATATACCCACGGTGGCCAAGAAAGCTCAAAGTGCTGCAACTTAAGAACACACATGCAAACAGAAAAAAAAACGACAACAAATTAAGAAAACATCTTCATCAGTTTGACAACACAGGCGCTGCAAATCCTCGCAACGCAAACACAAATACGGAAACGCGCTGCAAATTCTCACAACACAACCAAACCCAGAAACGTGCTGCAAACACACAAACACACTGCAAATAGCACGGACCACAACGGAAATGTTTCAGGGGGACCTCAAAAAGTGATGAACCCAGCTGGGACCTGATTATTTGTTCAGTGACTTTTGGTCAGAGTAGAGGTGTCGTCGGTGAACTAAAAGGTGAGTTTTTTTGTTTATTTTAACATCCTGATCATACGATTCATTGGTCTTTTGGATATTATTAGATTAATCTGACGAATTACACTGAACAAATAATCAGGTCCCAGCTGGGTTCGTTACTTTTTGAGGTCCCCCTGAAACATTTCCGTTGTGGTCCATGCTATTTGCAGAGCGTTTCTGTGTTTGGTTGTGTTGCGAGGATTTGCAGCACCTGTGTTGTCAAACTGATGAAGGTGTTTTCTTAATTTGTTGTCATTTTTTTCTGTTTGCATGTGTTTTCTTAAGTTGCAGTGCGTTGAACTCTCTCGGCCATTATAATATACACATGAAAAAAAAAACTAATAAAAATGACAAAAACAACAAAATTACTAGAACTTTAACTAAAATTAGAGTGATAAAGACAGTATGAAAATAAAATCTAATTTAAAAATTACATTAACAACTTATATCATCATACATATTAACAGCAACTGTAATAGTATAGCAGTTATCCTACGTCCAAAATGGAATGCAGCAATATACTGTTTCTTCCAACATGGAAGAGAAAAGATTTTAATCGTATTTTTAATTGTATTGAAACACACATGATATTTTGGTGTCAGTTGTAAGCCTGAAGTCTGAGTCTCACGGGCATCTCTGTAAGCTGCCTGTGCAGCTGGCTGTCCATGAGACACTGAGGCATCCAAATCAAGAGACAAATACAGACAAAGAAAGTGATTTGGCTGACTGGCACTAACTTAGATCCAGCTTCAAAACGGCAACAGCTGCTTGCTAAATCATCTGTAAAAGAAGCAATGCCACCCAAACTCTCTTTAAATACCATACCTTCCTACCTCTCATATTTAATTGTTGGCAGAACAGCTGGTGGCTTGTTTTAATTAAGGGACGAACAGGCTTCATTGTCTCGCGGTGCATTCAAGTGCAGGGTTCTTCATCTCCAGAAGCGTCGCAGAAGGAGATTTCTGTGTTTCCACACAGCCGAACGTGGCCACATTTAAAATGCATAATGACCCATTACTGTCTCAGATCTTTATGTTTATGTCTAACACAGAACCAATGCAACTAAGCAAATTTAGACAAAAACTCTGCAGTAGATGATAACTACATGTTCGTAATGACATTTGCCTGTCCACAATCAACGTGAAATTGTTGTGAACTTTCAGAAGGCAATCAGAACATATTTGTTTACATTGGACAATGTGACTGCACTGCAATAAAGCAAAGCAATGAAATGCAAATCAATGTGATGCAAAGCAAATCAGTCCAATGCAATGCAAAAAAAAACAAATTAAACGAAACTAAAATAAATTATATTATGTTATATTGTATCGTATTATACATTTTTATGTATAAAAGTATTGTATATACATATTTCTTTGTACATGAAAATGTATAGCTGTATCATGAATGATTCGCGCGAACATAGACGGATATATGTAGATCAGGAGGCTCATTCCATTCACAAACAAATGTAATCCACTGCATGTTCAGCTGCTCAGATGTCAGGAGTAAATGACGACCACTATGTTCATTATTACATCCAGCAACACAACACTTAAATCGCTCAATCGGAGATATTCTTGTCTAACTTACATCCCTGCTTCGGCATCAAAACAAGGAAAGTTACTGGACTGTGACAGCTTGTCTGAGGTAAGAGCTCATGTCAATCAACTATCATGGGAGCGGCCTCTGTCGGTGTGATGCCACACCGACAGGCATCTGAGAACGGCTCGATTTGAAAAGGGGATATTATTTTTACAGATTAATTAAAAACCACTGCATGATTTTTTATCATTATAGAGTAGATTTGTACATACACTGCCAACACACATTAATGTTCAAACAACATGAAAAAGTGAACTTAGCATCCGATGACCCCTTTAAGACTGAATGAAATTCATGTCCAGTGAAGGATTTTTAAGGATCTTCATTGTCATGCTGAAAAATTGCCCAATAATGCAGGGAATGAGGGCATCACACAGCAGTGTGATGTAATACAAAAATTTAAGAACAAAATCTCTTAAATAGGGCATATGAAGTTCTAAAAACCCTGGTATATTTAACAGCTACTACATATCACAGATAATTAATTTAATCACAGTCTAACAGTAATATAATGTAAAGCCCATGATAAAGAGCCCAGATTTCTTCTCATGTCAGCTCCGGCTGTAATGGATGTATTTGTAGTGATTTATATTGTTTACTAGGTCTTCATTGTATACATTATGTAAAAGGCAAATTGAACAATGTCTGATGTCAAGTTTAATACAAATAAACGCAGGGAATGTTGAAAGTGGTTCATCTCCTACTACAGAACTCTGCTGTCCAGAAGAAAGCAGAAACACATGCTGTCCATTCAGGCTCAATTCAAGTGAAGGTCATCTGAAATTTCTTCCCAGTGTTCTCAAGGTTTATGTGAACGTAAAAGCATGTGTAATAAGTACAGTAATAACACCAGTGATATCTTATGACCTCTGTCCTTTGTATGAGTCATGCTTGTGTAGTTACTCTCCTACAGCCATACAGACGTCATATGCTAAATGTTTCAGTCTGTATTGTAGAGGAGACTGCAGGGAGTTTGCTGTTAGTGCATGGGCTAAGGTTCATTATTAGTGCTTGTCACAAAAAAGTCCACGTTTTAAATTGTGCCTTTTTTTCCCTGCACAATGACTGAAAATGTTTATTAATGTTGTTGATGCCAAACCCTTAAAGGGATAGTTCACCCAAATATGAAAATTCTGTCATTAATTACTGACCCCCAAACCTGAAAGACCTTCATTCATCTTCAGAACACAAATTAAACTTTTTTTTTTTTATGAAATAAGAGAGCTCTCTGACCCTCCATAGACAGCAAGGGTCCTACACAGTCAACGCCCAGAAACGTAGTAAGGACGTTGTTAAAATATTTGACGTGACATCAGTGGTTCAACCGTAAATTTAGAACACCGGCTCTTGTGTCAGCAGCATCACACTTGCCTTGATGACTGACACAGAGAAGAAGAAATTGTTGAATAAAGTCTTAATTTTGTTTGCGGACCAAAAATATTCTAATAGCTTCATAGCATTACGGTTAAACCACTGATGTCACATGGACTTTTTTAACGACTTCCTTACTTTTTTGGGCCTTGAACGTGTTAGTTGCATTGCTGTCTATATGCAGGCTCAGAAAGCTCTCAGATTTCATCAAAAATATCTTAATTTGTGTTCCGAAGATGAAAGGACTTACAGGTTTGGAATGACATAAGAGGGACTGGAATTTAATTACAACATTTTCATTTTTTGGTGAACTAACCCTTTAAAGGAATAGTTTGCCTAAAAATTAAAACTAGTTGAAAATGTCCTCACCCTTAGGACATTCAAGATGTAGATGAATTTGTTTCTTCATCAGATTTGGAGAAATGTGGCATTACAATACTTTGCCACCTTGTAATTATAAGGTTCTGCATTCTGAGCAGTTTTGGGATATTGAGCTTCAGAGTTTTTGGGTTCCATAGGCTTATGTACAATAGATAGAACCCTTTTTGTTTTATAAAAACGAGGCCCAAAGTGTGCACAGCTTACAAAAGAAACATCACATAATGTAGATAAGTTCTCATAGAATAAGAATATGTGAACAACTCAATTTTGACAAAAATGTCAGATAGAACCTTATAATTCCAAGGCGACAACTTGCTCACTAATGGATCCTCTGTGGTGTATGGGTGCCATCAGAATGAGAGTCCAAACAGCTGATAAAACATCACAATAATCCACAAGTAACCCACACAACTCCAGTCCATTAGTTAACATCTTGTGAAGCCAAAAGCTGCTTGTTTGTAAGAAACAAATCCACCATTAAGATGAACCACAAACCTTCACTTCTAAAATATCCATCTAAAATAGTTCATAACAGCACTTCCTCCAGTGAAAAAGTGCATTCCCTGTTATCCGTTCACATCAAAATCCACCTACATATTTGTTTAGAGCTGATTGATTTGGCTTGTAAATGGTTTGATTTGTTCATATGTCTCTCCTAATTTAGACCTGACAACTTTTTCACTGAAAGAATTATGTATTATGGAATCGTTTGAAGTTAAAAACATACTCTCTCTAATTCTTTAATGACCTCAAAGTGTCAAAGTGACATTTATAAAAGCATGTCGCCTTTATCTAATCTATGGTTAGGTGGTCTTAAATTTCCTTAAACTTTCTTCTATTCACTTAGTCCTGCTCTCGCTCTGTAAAACAAAGAAACGCTTGGACTGTGAAAGTGAAATCTGAGCAAACATTTGAAGTGTCTCCATGCTTCTGAGCACTGGACCAGGCCTGTCTCCATCTGTGTATTCGGCCCAGTGCGCCTGTGTCCGGTTGGGCCTGCTCTCCCTGCTTAATCCCTGGACTTTCCAGTGCAGAAAGGCCTGTGACAGGCATCGCTATTAGTACAGGGCACAGATTTGCTGGAAAAAATCAAGTCATTTTAGAAAGATTACTTTTTAAGCTTCTCTGCCTTTTCATTATTTTCTCCCCACATCACGGACTCAAGTCCATCGCCCTCCTCATCCTCTTACATTCACCCCTGTATGATTTGATATCGTTCTCTCAAAGCTCACAATGTTTGCCTCCGTTTTCATTTTTTGAACTTTAACATAAACACTAGTTACTTCCTACAAGTGATAGTTCAGCCAAAAATACCAAAATTGCATATGCTCATTTCAAACACTCTTTTCAAATAAAAGTGAGCAAGGGCTGTCAAACATCAATATGACAAAAAAGAAAGAAAAAAAAGCAGACAAGAAACAGACTGAAGTTGTTATTCAATGAAAATACGTGTTTGGCAAGTTCTTGATGAAAAGTGATGTCCATTTTTACATTTATGCTGGAAACAATCTAGAACAGAAAAGAAATGCAGAGAAGAAATGGAAAAAGAGGATTTGTGTGTGTGTGTGTGTGTGTGTGTGTGTGTGTGATGCGCGTGTGTGTGTGTGTGTGTTTGCAAATCCTTCATGAGTCACATTTCTTCAATGAATCAGTTGATCCAGTTTACAAAAACTATATAATATATTATAATATAATATAATAATGTTTGTCTTAACAATAAAAGCTTTCGGCAAAACACGTGTAAAATTACTCTTGGTTTACATCATGAATTCCTCCTTTTCAACAATCTACTGGCTCCATTATGGTACATCCAATTTTTGCACTCCAATCAATTTCTACTAAACAAAATCAAGCAACATTTTCTCATTGCATACATCAGTTTACAGACATAAAATGGGTTTGAACAGTTTCGTGTTGACTTTAAAAGCATCACTGGCAAATTATTGTCTGATGCCTGCATGTGTAATTTTCTTCTAGAGCAGAAGTCCTTCGTAACTTCTCAACGAGGGCATGTTTTTGCTGCACAATCATTTGCATAGCTAATCTGATATTTACATGTATCAATTGCTCCATTAATTAGGTCAGCGATCAAAGCCAGATCACTCGGGAGAAATGGAGAAGATTGTGATTTCTGACTGAGCGTGGCACTTTTCAAGATATGATAAAATGTGGGGGAGAGCTGATGGGGAAGTACAGCATCATTTCTTGCAGATAAGAGAAGCATAAAAGACACTGCATTCTTATATAAGAGAGAAACACCATTAAAATGTGTTGGAGAGGAGAGAAGAAGAAAAGCATGGCCACCTTTGCTCTTGTACTAGGTGAAAATATAGTCCACCTCTGCCATCTACTGTTCTGGATGTGCCATTTATAATCACTGGATTATAAGGAATGCTTCAAATATCCCCAGATCATCCACTGTAATTGATATTTCTTGTGCAGTGTGGATGTTTGAGAGACTTTTGATAATCAAACTCCTTAATGCTGTCGCATCATTGTCTTCAGGTTAACCCTGCCTTTAATTAACATTAGATAAACTCCAAATCATTTTAGAAAAAAAAAAAACCAGTAACAACAAAATACTCATACAATGACAAACCAGCTGTTCTATTTGGTAAATGGCTTTCCACACTAAGCAAGAAAAATGTGATAAATTTGAAAGTCATAAGGAAAAAATGAGAGTTGCCTTGCTTTAATTGTATCCACTGCAGTGGTTCTGGCTTTGCCGAGTTATGTCTTGATATTTGGATCATGTGCGCAGACTACACACTTCTGAAAGATAAGGTTTTATGAAGCAAAGATCATCATCATCTATTAAAATTAAATTAATGTAATTGCCATGATATGTAACACTTACATTTATATACACACAAATAATAAACAGAAATTTGAAAATTTAGTGTATAAACTATTTTCATTCAGATTTTGCTAGTAAATTTTATAAATACAAAGAAATGGCATGTAACACAATTAAATGTACATTTTCAACATTTAAAGAAAATATTAATAATATGTGCTGTTGCTTTCGCAATATTTTTGCCTCAGATACAGGATTATGTACATTCGCTTTAACAAGCAGGTTATTCATTACCACAACAACCACTTGCATGTCCACGTTGAATAATGCGATTCTTGTGTGTAAAAATAAACTGAACACATAAGAGGCGGAAAGATGCAGAGAACTATACATTATTTAACGGTATTTCTATTCATTACGACATTGATATATGAATTGTTGTAGTCACGTAAGCTTAATTCAACACTTCCTCAATTGTGAGCCTGTGCGCTTCTCGAAACTGACCGGGCGCAGCACTGTTATCGCAGTTGACTGCTGCACCTATAAATAACAACCAGCGGTGTGTTTCCCAAAAGTATCATTAGCTAACTGTGGTCAATAGTTCCATGTTAATTGTGACCATAGTTGCTTTTGGGAAATACACCCCAGAGCGGGTGAGTAATGAAAACAACCCAGTGGAGTAAGTAGCACCACACACCCCCTGATTGTGGAGTGTGCACAGGTGGTAGTAATAGAGGATTAACCCTTTAAGACCTATGGGTAAAATAGGTCATTTTCAGATATTTTGTTTATCTGACTGTAAAATTCTTGACTGTAAAATTCTTTTGTAAACAGAATATAATTAGACAGACAAAAAAAAAAAAAACAGGAATACATTTTTTTTTATTATTTTTTTAAGACAAATCATATTTCCACTATTTTACATATATACAAGTATTTTTGTGACACTGGGTTGCACAGTTTTTATTCAGGAGCCTTTTTTTCATACAAGCACACATTTACATATGCATACACATGCATACCCTTGCACCCTTGATTTACACACACGGACTCATTTTAGTGATGCACACACTACATATGGAAACGTCTCTCAGCCTGCTCCCAAGTCTCATCAAAAATCGTCCCAGTCGCCTCTTGTGATGTTTACTCCTCCTTCGCCGTGTTTTTGTTCGTTTCGTTTGTTATTTTATACAATCCAAAACCCATGACAAAAACATGAATACAGCTTGGTGTGATGTGTCGGTGCCGACACAGTCGGTTTAAAAGGGTTAAGGGAGATGTAGTGTGCTAAGATGACATGGAGGCATGGTGAATTGAGTTTGTGATCGTGGCAGTACTCCCACCTCCCGGAAGGCGTGATCTCACGCAAAAAAAAAAAAATGTCCAGTCAGGGAAGGTGGGAAGGCATCCCTGGAGCTGTGGCAAGTAAAAGGCAGGTAAACAGGGAGATACGCCAGGCAGCCAAAAGAGCCATGGTGGTGTGGATAGCTTAGGGGTCCAGGGTAGAGGCATGACCACAGAGTTAGCAGCATGGGGTATCATGGCAACTTCCATGTAGACTTGGAACACAGGAGAACATGGCAGCCTCCATGGCCACATCAATGGAACCTGGAGTTTTGTAACCTCTAGGCTTGACTCTGGGGTTAGAGCAGGTACTGAGCTGAACTCTGTGAAAAAAGTGGGTTAGCACTGGGTTGAGCTCTGGGGGAAGTGCAGGCTCCTGACTGAGTGTGGGGAATTAAATGGGCTCCTTGTAGAGTTCGGGAAGCTGAGTGGGTTGCTGACTGAGTTCACTGAATTGAGGGGGCTCATATCTGAGTTAGGGGGAAGGAGCAGACTCTGGGCTAAACTCTTGGCAGAACTCTTGAGCAGACTTTTAGTTGAACTCAGAAGTGTGATTGGGTTCTTGAGTTAGAGCATACTCTGGAGTGGACTCTGGGTCTGGGGAAAATTCTCATATGAACTCATGGACTGGAGGGGAATTTGGAGTAAACTCACAGATGGGTGTAGACTCTGGAGCAGACTGTGATGCAGACTTAGGGGCTGGGATAAGCTCAATACTGAACTCTGGGTCAGAGGCTGGAACCCACAACAGGCTATGGTCAGGGGCTGTAGCGGGCTTGATGGGAATCAACCTCAGGACTGGAACGAATTTGGGGATTGGTATGAATAATGAGGACAAAGGACTTGGGAGGAATTCCGAGGTGTGTGTGACTAAGGCCGCTGGTGTTTGGAGGACTGAAGTGATAGAGGTGATGACTGAGTGGTGATGGTATCTTCATCCGCCTCACCAACTATGATGGAAAGAACCACTCAACCACATTACGTAATCAACATACAGCCTCAAGGAACATGTGGTTGCTATTGCTGGTACTAACTTGAAAAGAGGATCATCCAATCCACTCCAAAACACAGTCTTTATGGTGTCATTGCTCCAGGCTACTTGATGTAAAAGCTTGAGGAAATCCTCCATGTAATCTTTGATCAGGCAGCCATCTTGAGTGAGGGATAGTAGCAGATTGACAGAATCATTGGGGGTTAGGAGGAAGCTCATGGTCGTTGTGTCTGTTAAGGTCTGGTCTTCTGTCATGAAACAGATTTAGGGGAACAATGAGTATAATGATGAAATAGTTCATTGTCAAACAGGTGAAACAGATTCTGAAAATAAACAACACCTAGAGGGCGTGAGTAATGAAGACAATCCAACGGGGTAAGTAGCACCACACACACCTTCTGATAGATAACAGAATGAGTCTTAACAACGTCTTTTATCTTTGCAGGTCTTTACCAGATGACACAGGAGGAACAGGAATCCAGGAAGGAAGCAGTGGTGTAGTGCAGGGTATACATCTGGTATACAGCATATACTCACTTCTTTATCAGTCGGCTTCGCATATACCCACTTCTAAATCCTCTCTGATGCGTATCATTCAGTAGTGTCCTTAAAATCAGCCTAAAAATCTTCTAGCGTATTGCCAGCATTAAATATAAAATAAATAAAAATAGAAACTAATAAAAATGACAAAACACAAAATTACTAAAACTGTAACTTAAAAAGAAAATAAAAACTAAAATACAAAAATAAATTTTAATTCAAAATATTAACAAAAACTCAAATAGTATATCAATGATACTAAAATAACATTGCCTATCACAGCCCTAGAATCAGTGTTAATTTCGTCAGCGAAGATGACAACAAAAAATATTCGTTAATGAACATTTTTTCTGTGACAAAGATGAGATGTTGACGAGCTGAAACTAATATCTGATGATAAAAAGTATGGCGACACTTATGCCGCCTCTTCGCTAAGAAGACGAGACGGGACGAGAATGTTATTTGAGGACTACTGGACATTAAAAATACATCCTATAGGCTAACTGTCCTCTTTCAAAATGTGCCTCTCTGTCATTAGATTGCAGTTGGATAAGGGGCATTTGCATGTCTAGTCTCAGCATGGCAGTCATAATGGAAAGATAGGCTACCAAAATGTGAACTTGCGATCTGAAACAATGGCCTCAGCACCTGAAGGGTTAGGGATGGAATCACCAGATGTCCCGTTTTCCCCGGTCGTCACAAGTCGTTGTCGATTAACTTAAAGGGATAGTTCACCTAAAAATGAAAATTTGATGTTTATCTGCTTACCCCAGGGCATCCAAGATGTAGGTGACTTTGTCTCTTTAGTAGAACACAAACGAAGATTTTTAACTCAAACCGTTGTAGTCTGTCAGTCATATAATGGCAGTCAATGGCTCCCAAACAAAACCATAGTAAACCCTGCGATACACCTCGTGATAATACACTGATGACCTAAGACACGAAACAATCGGTTTGTGCAAAAAACTGAACAGTATTTCTATCATTTTTTACCTCTGATTCACTGCTATGTCCTACTGTCCTGAGCGCATGCACGGCATCTGGCGCGTGACGTGTACACACTCTGCTGTAGTATAGGCAAGTATATGCAAGCGCCGGAAGCAATACTTCTTTTTTCCATACTGTTACTGGGATAGTTCACCCCAAAAAGAAAATTGTCATAATTTATTCAAGTTTTCCCAAATTCAATTCTTGATTCAAATTTATCATAAGCTTTAATTTGGTCTAAATTATTAATGATTATTTTTGTTTTAAGACTAAAATAGCCACCAAAATAAATGTTGGTAACTGTAACTAAAAGTAATGACTAAAAGCTGACAAAAATGCAATGACTTTTCATTGACTAAAACTATGAAAGACTCAGATGACTAAAATGTGACTAAGACTATTAAGCATTTTAGTCTCAAGATAAAGACTAAGACTAAATCAAAAATGCCTGTCAAAATTAACACTGCCTAGAATACTATGCTAAAATAAAAACAAGAAAAGAAACATAAAAACTAGCAATGATAAAGTGAAAAAGTTGTGTTTACGGGCCTATTATTGTGTTATAAGGAATTTCAGATAAACCTGCCGATAAATATCATATAAAAACACTGTGATTGTTGGCTTTACATGTCAGTCAGATGTCTCTTCCAGTGTCCACCAGTTAAAGTTTTGGCAACATAAACCTAACACAACCTTAAAGCTTCACCTTCGACCTTTAACCTCTGCCCTGACATGCACCTCATCACATTTTCAATTGGACGGTCATTATTGACATGTGGTTCTAGCACCTCGAGGTGAGACAGATCTGTCCAATGGGATCATTTTATTCAAGGGAAAGACAGTGCTTTGCATTGTGCTTTATGATGTGTGTCCTGGCCAGTCCTGTTCCTTGCATTCAACAGGTTGCCAATTAATCAGCTTCGACCCACTGAGAGTCACTCAAGCCTAGAGCCATTCCCTCCAGAGATGTTCCCTTGCTCTTTCTCACTCTCTTTCCACCCAAACATGATTAATCTCCAGACAGCTCCAATTTTTCACCTGTGGACACTCAGGTCCACAAGTCTCCTAAACATATGTATAACCTTAGGTGTGCATTATCAGGATCGTACTGATTAATTGGAGGCACAAATGTTACAAATTGAACTTTAAAGATAAAGAAGAACATATAGCTTGGCTTTTCATTCAGACTGAGATGTAAAGCAGCCAAAGAAAGAGCCTCTTCTAATTAAAAGCTACCAAATGGGTTGTATCACAAAGTATCAAAATTTCCTTCAGTTCACTGTGCTGAGAAAACATAATGTTTTATTCTAGTTCTGTGCTTCCACAACTTCTGATGTCTGAAAGATGGATAAATATTTCAAACACCACCAGCTGGGTTTTCAACAACTTGGTCCACTCATCACCGGGAGTTTATTATCCCTGAACGTCAGAAGAACAAATAATGAGAGTAAAATGTGGGAAAATATAGTCAGTTCTTCTTCTGATTTTGGCTGTGTGTAGCATTTACAATCAGGGTTATTATAACCTTAAAAAAAACTAAAAACAAAACCATGAATTCCATTATTTATAAAAATCACTTTTCACTTAGTTTGATAAAATATTAAAATAACTAAAGTTTACAAACAAAGAAAAAAGATTTTTCAAATATTTCTTTAATGCAACATAATGCAGAATTGTTGGGGTACAATTTATTTGCTTTCATTTACAGCTAACTGTTGTGGCCTTTTCACTTATAAAAATAACTCTCAAAATGACAGATGTTGTTTTGGGGGCAGTAAAGGTACTTTCTATCTTCTCTGGTGCGAAATGCACAAACATGCCAAATATTAACATGACATATGGAATCATACTGTCAGAGAAGACTCAAAAAGATACACATCCTCACAAATCCAGACAGACAACTGAAATCACCTTTGAGAAATCAATAGCTGTTACACTTTGGAAAAACATTGACAGAAGGAAAAGTAATTATAATTCTCTTCCCCTGAGCGTTACCTCAGTCTGTGAGAGCAGTAAGTATGTATGTGGTTATGTCTGGGTGTTTATCCGAGAATATGTGCAGCAGAGAGTGTGTTTGTCAGAGTTTGTCTGTCTTGTATTAGTGACAGTACAGTGTGACTAATCTTCGCTGATGCTGGCATTGGAGACAGAATGAAGTGAGAGAAAGGAAAATAGAGCAATGGTGGCTTGGGAAACCTATCCAGAGCAGAATAAAACAATAAGCCACAAGAGGATGTGTATTACACCGACTGTACTTCATATAAATAGGGGTCCTAAAATCTAAAACAGCAAAACTATGTTTGGCATAAAACAATATTATGACACACCAATGTTCAATAGGTACATGTATTAGTCAATAGTCATTTATTTGTCATTTACACTGACTACACTGAGCATTAAAACTCTTGTGACAAGCAAGAACAAACATGAACAAACAAAATGTACTGGTTTAAAATTTAATTGTGAATCTGATTACATTGGTCATGCTGTATGTTTTTTTTTTTTTAAGATACACTGAAAAATAACCAATTAAAGACTCATTTCTTTGTGATTTAGACTACACTGGTTGCACTGTATGTCTTTGATTAAGTATAAAAGAACCAGTTTAAAAGAATCACTTATATGTTAATCAGAATACACTGGTTATGCTGTACAGGGTTTCTGCAGATATGAACAAGTAAAATTTAAGACTTTTTAAGACCTTTTTAATACCACATTATATGAAATTTAAGACCTAAACTGGTAATGGAGACACACATGACAACCAATATTTACTGATTCGTTCAAAACGCTGAATCATTTAGGAGTGTTGCTTGGAAAACGTGCTATACTTCTGCTGTGATCCTTGTTTGGAACTATTTTTTTGTTGGTGATATGGAACAAAACAGTAAATATTGTGTCTAAAATGTAAGGAACTTAACTACTTGACTAATTACTTGTTTATTAAACTAAAATCAATTTAACATTTGCAATTGTGAGAATATTCAGCAAAATAGCTCCCTTGGTACGTTACTGAACTATATCATGTTATTAAAAAAAAAAAAAAAATGTCTCTTATGTTTTAATCAGGCTGTTTGTCCGGTCGGGCAGGTAAAAAAATCAAATAAAGAGAAATCTTTGGTCTGTCCAGTGATTGTAATCACTGATTAGGTCAGTCAGACTGAAGATATTTTAGCGGTAATGTGATCAAAAATATTTAAGACCCATCAAATCTGAATTTAAGACATTTTAAGACTTTGTAATGCCTTTTATTAGGAAAACGTTAAGCCATTTTAAGACTTTTTAAGGACCCTCGGACACCCTGTATGTTTTTGATTCACTTAAAATAGTCATTATAAAGAGTCTATTATTACCTACTTAAAAGGTAAT
Source organism: Labeo catla (assembly GCA_012976165.1). Taxonomy (NCBI): domain Eukaryota; kingdom Metazoa; phylum Chordata; class Actinopteri; order Cypriniformes; family Cyprinidae; genus Labeo; species Labeo catla. The sequence goes on from VONZ01001927.1 coordinate 67,836, forward strand.
TTGTTTGTGATTCAGACTGCACTGGCCATGCCATATGTTTCTGATTTACTACAAATAACAATTTAAGAAAAAATCCTATGTTTATTATTTGACCTGATCATGATGTTTTTGATTCACTGATAAAGAATCAATTTAAGAGTAATTTGTTTGTGATTGTTTGTTTTTCATAATAATAACAATAATAAAAATAATAAAAAATAATTTCTTTTTAATTCAGACGTGTCAAATTGTATACTTTTGATTCACTAAGAAGAACTGTTTGAGTTATGGTTTGAAAGATTTGTAAATCTGACTAATTTGTATATCTGATCCACTAAAAAGATTTTGCAAAAATAATTAGCTGGCTCTATATACACTGACCAAAATTATAAACACAACACTTTTGTTTTTGCCCCCATTTTTCATGAGCTGAACTCAAAGCTCTAAGACTTTTTCTATGTATACAAAAGGACTATTTCTCTCAAATATTGTTCACAAATCTGTCTAAATCTGTGTTAGTGAGCACTTCTCCTTTGCCAAATAATCCATCCATCTCACAGGTGTGGCACATCAAGATGCTGATTAGACAGCATGATTATTGCACAGGTGTGCCTTAGGCTGGCCACAATAGAAGGCCATTCTAAAATGTGCAGTTTTATCACACAGCACAATGCCACAGATGTCGCAAGTTTTGAGGGAGCGTGCAATTGGCATGCTGACTGCAGGAATGTCCACCAGAGCTGTTGCCTGTGAACTGAATGTTCATTTCTCTACCATAGGCTGTCTCAAAAGGCATTTTAGAGAATTTGGCAGTACATCCAACCAGCCTCACAACCGCAGATTACGTGTAACCACACCAGCCCAGGTACTCCACATCCAGCACCTTCACCTCCAAGATCGTCTGAGACCAGCCACCCGGACAGCTGCTGCAACAATCGGTTTGCATAACCAAAGAATTTCTGCACAAACTATCAGAAACCATCTCAGGGAAGCTCATCTGCATGCTCGTCGTCCTCATCGGGGTCTCGACCTGACTGCAGTTCGTCGTCATAACTGACTTGAGTGAGCAAATGCTCACATTCGATGGTGTCTGGCACTTTGGAGAGGTGTTTCTTCACAGATGAATCCCGGTTTTCACTGTACAGGGCAGATGGCAGACAGCGTGTATGGCATTGTGTGGGTGAGCGGTTTGCTGATGTCAACGTTGTGGATCGAGTGGCCCATGGTGGCAGTGGGGTTATGGTATGGGCTGGCATATGTTATGGACAACAAACACAGGTGCATTTTATTGATGGCATTTTGAATGCACAGAGATACCGTGATGAGATCCTGAGGCCCATTGTTGTGCCATTCATCCATGACCATCACCTCATGTTGCAGCACGATAATGCGTGGCCCCATGTTGCAAGGATCTGTACACAATTCCTGGAAGCTGAAAACATCCCAGTTCTTGCATTGCCAGCATACTCACCGGACATGTCACCCATTAAGCATGTTTGGGATGCTCTGGATCGGCGTATATGACAGCACGTTCCAGTTCCTGTCAATATCCAGCAACTTTGGACAGCCATTGAAGAGGAGTGGACCAACATTCCACAGGCCATGATCAACAACCTGATCAACTCTATGCGAAGGAGATGTGTTGCACTGCGTGAGGCAAATTGTGATGACACCAGATACTGACTGGTTTTCGGGCCCCTGGACCCCTGGACCCCCCCAATACAGTAAAATTGCACATTTTAGAGTGGCCTTTTATTGTGGCCAGCCTAAGGCACACCTGTGTGATAATCATGCTGTCTAATCAGCATCTTGATATGCCACACCTGTGAGGTGGATGGATTATCTCGGCAAAGAAGAAGTGCTCACTAACACAGATTTAGACAGATTTGTGAACAATATTTGAGAGAAATAGGCCTTTTGTGTACATAGAAAAAGTCTTAGATCTTTGACTTAAGCTCATGAAAATGGGGGCAAAAACAAAAGTGTTGCGTTTATAATTTTGGTCAGTGTAGTTGTAAAAACAGTAGTGTTTTACAAATACTTCAAACACAGCTAATACAATCAGAATGTAGAGTCAGAGCTGTCCATTTTATAAATTATTCTTTACAAGCTTACATTATAATATGACACCTTTATTTTATGACGGCATGAAAATACTCATGGTAAACATAGAAATGCCCTCCATCACTGCATATTATTACAGTGCACAGCTGTATACAGAAACAACGAAACGACTTTATGAACTTCCTTTGGCAGTTATTTACAAGAAAACTGACTGCAGACAGTAAATCCTCATTATTAAGCTCCCTATTTTCAGCTTGCCTCCAGACATTTAAAGGGTTGCTCTTGGACAGCTGTGTGTGTGTGTGTGTGTGTGTATTAGAGATGTGGACCTGTATCTCACCCCTGCCCTAAAGATGGATTACATTCATTTGTTCAGCGGTGGACCTGCCCTTCTTTCTTTACCTCAGGGCTTTATGCTTTCAGTCAGATTTAAATCAGGGCCTGATTGCTTGACTTCTTATATTAAAGTTGCAAGGCCGTATCAGTCTTTCTGAAATATTAAAACAACTGTGTTCATGTTTCAGAAGCAACAGAAATAGGCTGTTACTTTATCTCAGGCAGAGATAGAGTGAAGGGTGGAAAAAATAAATGAATCTCTTCTGAAAGTCTTTTACATGAAGGTGATGTGAATATGGTATAGGCATAAGTGCCCTTGTGTTACGTGTAAAAGCAGCTAGAGACTCTGAAGTGCACTTAGATTGTCAAACCATGAACAATTACTCTTTTCTTTAAGTGTACTTGTTCTTGATGTGTATTATCTTGTCTTTAATGTCCTTATGCTCTGTTTGGGGTCTGGGTAGTTTGATAAAACAGCTCAAATGTAATTAACGTATTTCACATTTGAGTATTAGGTTGCATCTGTTAGGAATTTATTCTAAACTATTTTCAAATTGGAAAATTTTACTTACTGGTTTTAATTTTCAGTAAAACCATGGTTAATTTTCGTAAGGGTTGTGTTGTTGTCTGCCTTAGCTCCCTTAAACCTGTTTTAAAACAATGTGAATATTTGTCTGCTAAATTCCTAATCTTTACAATAGTAATTATGTTATTTTATTAATTTTACATTAATTGACTGCTACTGCTAACATTTACTAGCAGTTTAATGCTTAACTAAATAAACAAAGACAAAACTACAATAGTCTATTCACAGATGTAACTGACCTGCACTTTAAGTCTTGAACAACAGTTTTACCTCTTTGCTCCACCTCGGCGCTTCCACTCCATTCTCAAGTCTCGCGTCCTTTTGGGGGACACACGGATTGTGCGCGAGGCGAATCCTGTTGCCAGTCAAGACAAACCGATTCATGATTTATTAGAGTTTTATTATTGAATGGCGAATTCGGAAATAATCACGTTAGTACATTGCGGCAGGCAACAAAAACAAAAATAATATTTAAAAATAAATAAATTTAAAAAAAAAAAAAACGTAGGGCAGTGGGCAAAAATGGCTGCCAGGCCCCCGGGAATTCTCCCGGTGCTCCTGATGGCCAGTCCACCCTGGATATCAGGGATGAATCCACCGGAGAGCAGTCTCACCTCAGCCACATCTCCTGCAATTTACCACTGGCTCTGATGTCTCTATAGCAGTTAAAACATTTATAATTTGCTTTGTGTAAATCTAACGAGTAGTCTTCGGTCTCATTAAACTATTATTTGTTCCAGACTTGACTTGGCATGGACAGACTTGGCTTGGCATGAACAGAAACACAGACACACCAAACAGCAGGATTACAACAACAATACACGACAAGGAACAATGGATACATAAGGGCTATTTATATCAAACAATGAGGGTCACATGACACAAACCAACCAATGAGAAACAAGACACATGACTTGGACAACCAAACAGAACATGACACACTGAACAGAGGAACCAATAGCAGGAATACATGAGGGCAAGGGAAGCACATGACTAGGACCATGGCAAAACTTACAAATATATAGAATGAATGCTGTCAGATGCAGGTAATCACACTCGCTCAGTCTATCTCTCTCTCATAATACTCTACATAATACAATTTTTACAGTTTTTAATATAGTAATACAACACGCTTTTAATGAAGCAACTCAATGTTCCTTCGTTACTAGTTCTAACGTGACATTTTCGAATTAGTAACAGAGGCTTGGGCTCAGCTGTTAAACTGTCAAACTTGGATTTGAATCTGTGATGGAAGGAAGTTGTACTGCAAAAACAAGGTTTTTTAAAGACCATGTTGTTGTTTTTTATGTGTTTACACGCTCATGCCATCAAACTGTTGAATAAACGCAATATCACACTTGTCTGCGTCTGTGAAACCGGGGCTAAATGTCTTAATTATGAGATAAACTAAAAAGTATACATTATAAGTCACAGTTATGAAACAAAGTCTAAGCTATAGGATACTAAGTCATACTGAGATAAACTGATACAAAAAGTGAAAAATATCAGATATTGTGTGATAAAAAGTCTGTATTATGAGATACTAATTCAAATTTCTGAAACATTGTCATTATTGTAAGAAAAAAGTCAAATTTATGACATGGTAAGTTATAATTATGATATAAAAGGTTGAAATTATGACATTCTAAGTTAGGCGCGGGCTCTGGAGGCGGGTGCTCAGGAGGAGCAGGCACTGGAGGGCGCTCAGGAAGCGCGGGCTCTGGAGGGCGCTCTGAAAGCGCGGCCTCTGAGGGGCTCTCTGGAAGCGCGGGCTCTGGGGGGCGCTCTGGAAGCTGGCTCTGCTCAGCTGACCTCTGAAGCAGCTCAGGAGGAGGCCGGGCTCTGGGGGGCGCACTGGAAGCACGGGCTCTGGGGGGCACTCTGGAAGCGCGGCCTCTGAACGGCGCTCAGGAGGAGCGGGCTCTGGACGGTGCTCAGGAGGACTGGACGGGACCAGCGGAGACATAGGAGGGCTGGACAGGACCAGCGAAGATGTAGGAGGGCTGGACAGGACCAGCGGAGACAAAGGAGAAGGAGAGAGGATGGGGCATCAAACCCCATGGGGAGCGCCAGGTCCATAATGTCCTCATTGCATATGTGGCTTGCACAAACTTACAAAGGGGTGTTAACGAGACAAAAACAGGTGTGGGTAATTAATCAATGAAGACTTAACAAGAAACTGAACAGGAAAGACCATATAAGGGCACAGAAGGGCGAAACCAACAAAACAGTCCACAGGGGTGTGACATATACACACACACACACACAATAAGTATATATATCTAATATAAAGTGAAATAATTTTATGATGTTGGAATTGCTATAAATCTATGTTTAAAAACCAATAATGATTTAAACATGGCTAGAGACTAGAAAGCATGACACACTGGCACAGTAACAAGTTATTTAACCAAATTATGAATAATTAAGAATTAAAGAAGAACTAACGGATAGGAACTATACTATGTTATGGTGCTGTGCTGATACAAGTGCATGACACAGAAGTAATCCAAGGAAATAGTCTTAAATACACTACTACTACTACTAATAATAATAATAATAAATACACATGTAAAACACAAGGAATCCAGGAACTGGGGTAGCACAACACAATAGAATCAAACAACATCAATAACCATTGAGAACTGAACAGAAACGGGGAGTATAATTACCAAAGCAAACGAAGGACTGATAACTTAAAGAGAACACAGGTGAACAGAATTAACTAATCAAGACAACGAAGGAAACTAGATCAAAGAAAAAATCAATACAGAAAACCATGTAACAGTTCACTCAACCCAGGAGGAGCCACATGATGGTCCAGAAACCAGCCAGGATGAGGCCCCAGGGGAGGGTGAAGCAATGGTGGAGAAGACCTTGACGACACCCTCGGAACAAGCAATGGAGACTGGAGGTGGAGACCCAGGTAGAGCCGAGCAGATGAAGAGCCAAGGTGATGCCAAGGATCCGAGGGGCCAAGACAACTTAGTGATAACTTAGTGACAACTTAGAGGCAGGGGGTCTGGATGACTGCGGCGGAGCCAGAGCCACTGAGGCAAAGGCAGAACCAGAGGGAAGGAGGAGCCTAATAGAGCCAGAGGGACAGAGGGACAGAGTGACAAGGCAAAGCCGGAGGAGTGGAGTCCCGAGGTGGCGGATGGTTGACGACTGACCAAGACGGAGCCAGAGGGACGAGGGAGGTAGGAGCCAAGGCAGAGCCGATGGGTCGGAGGACCGAGGTGGAGTCCAGGGCTCGAAGGCTGGAGGCGGAGACAGGGGATCCTCATACCTAGTCAGAGCCAGATGGCACTGACTGAGGGTGAGCTGAGGGACTGACAGGAACTAGTGAAGACAGGGATGAGGAACTGACTGGTATAAATAGAGGAGGCAGGAGAGGGAGGCTGAGTGGGAACCTGAGAGTCACAGGGAGCTCAGGAGACACAGGAGAGCTAGAGTTAGGAGACCTAGGAGAGCTGGACGGAACCAGCGGAGAATCTTGAAGACCTAGGAGAGCTGGATGGAACCAGCAGACGCTCAGGAGATGCAGGAACATTGGGTAGCACCTCCCCAACCCAGTCTATTAAATCCTCTTTAAACATCCCCATTAGTTCCTAATAATATAGTACAGTGGCCAGTTGCAGCTCACCCTCATGGCAGGAGTGTGTACAGGGCTTCCCTCCAACCCCTCGATCTCCACCAAAACTCCCTCAGGGATTGGCTATGTTGCTGGCCCATGCACCTGGTTAGACCATTCTAGAGGCTCAGACCCCGGGGTGATGATGGGCTCAGTTACGGGTACTTGCTCTGGCACCTGTGTTGCGGCAGGCTCAGGCTCTCCACTTGTGGTGGGCTCAGGCACTTGCTCCGTGCAGCGGGATGACGGCTAGATGGTCTCTGATTTGGGAGTGGGGCTGATGATGTCTTCCTCAGTGGGGCAAAAAGAGAAATACAGCTGTCCGGGTAATGTGTCAGGTATGCAAGGTCAAAAAATTCCTTGTGTGGTCCGTAACGGAGCGTTCCTCCTGCTCGAGCATGCCGCTGAGAAAATGCCACTAAACTAACTGTTTTGGCTGGTTATTTTGTTATGCTGCTGCATTGATACAAGCACACGACACAGGAGTAATCCAAGGAAATAGTTTTTAATAATAAATCCACAGGAAAAAACAGAAGAAATCCAGGAGCTGGGGTAGCACAACACAAAAGAACCAAACAACATCAATAGCCGGCGAGGACTGAACAGAAATGGGGAATATAAATACCAAAGCGAATGAGGGACTGATAACCTAATTAAGAGAACACAGGTGAACAGAATGAACTAATCAAAACAACGAGGGAAACTAGATCAAAAGAAAATCAACAAAGAAACAGAAATGTAACATATTCCTAAATCAGTTTTAGACAGAATAGAAGTACAAAAATTAATTGGTCAGAGTAGTTCTGCAAACAAAAACAGTTAACTGCAGGTGTATTGTGATGTGCTACAAAATCTTCCAGCGTAAACCACTCTATTAATGGGAAAAATCTAGATTTGAACCAATGCACCACATGTGCACAGTTTCTGGAACCCCAACCAAACAGTAAATCTCAACAGAACATGAGGGTCACAAAAATGACATACAATTAAAACTCTTGTACATGAAAAATGCTAGAAAAGGCTTCAGCTCCATTCTTCCCATAAGCTATAGTGGTAAGTTTATATGTGAGCTTTTGCTATAACTGCAAAAACTACACTATACTACTGACCTGCTCTCTGTAAACAATTCAGTTAAAGTCTGAGACAAATGTTTAGTCGGTGAGCTCAGCGCAGTGCATTTTATCTCAGCCCAGCTGCTGGGAAGATAAGATCAGCGTTCGGGCAACGGCGGCCTCGGGTTTGGGTTCTTGAGGACTAAATGAGACTCTGGATGACAGAACTGCACCTCAGTGTAATGAGTAAACACATCACAGCGGTCAGTGATTTATAACAGAGCCAGTGGTGACATTTTTGTGGCGCACTGAAGCCAGTGTGCTTCATCCTTGATCTCTCTTTTACTTCACCTTCCTCATACCTCTCTCCCTCCCTTTCTCTCACTCTCATTTTCTCTGTGTAAGAACGAGTGTGGAATTCTGAGTGGTCTACTTCAGCAGTGAATAAAGGACGTTACTTGTGTGTGTGGGGTGTGTGTGTATTATGAGGTGTCAGGAACAGTGCTGTGGGTGGGTCTGAGAGAGCGCTGGATGAATAGTGATGTGCATTAGACAGTAATAAAGACCTCAAAATACACCAGGAGGAGAATAATGTTTGTACCTTTGTCACCACTCTCCATCTCTCAACTGTTCTGAAGGACAAGCTTGACATGCAGGCGCATACACGGAAAGCATTCTCTCAGTCTTGTGATTGAAAGTTTGCTATTATCTATGCTCTGCAGACACCTTTCCACAAATTCAATATAAAATTGCATTTAAGTGGCTTTCATTAATGCAGCAAAGTATTATTATACACTACATGATCAAAAATGTACGCATTCCAGTGGGAATTTTTTCCAAAAGTTGTTTGGAAAATGAATGGATGGATGATAATGAACGTTTTCAATTAATCAGACAGTATGTTTACAAAAAACTCAGTTATAAATATAAAAAAATGGTTCATTGTTAAATTACGTATAATTATTATAGGTAATTATAAATTATATGTCATACATAAATTGCACAATAAATTCCACAATTAAATTACATTAGAATTTTACAATTTTTAAATACATTATATACAAATAAATGGTTCACTGAACATAAAATTTATATTCAATTACTGCCAATTAAAAAAAAAAAAATAAATAAACATGTACATGCACATGCATGTCTCAACCAGACCTGCAATTTTATATGAACATTTTATATGAACATTAAGCAGTTCGGGAGTGTAGTAGCGTACTGTTTAATATTTTCAGCCAACAATAATAACACAACAGAAAGATTAGTTGTCTTTAATTATATTGCAGTTTTTGGATAAAATCAGACATATTTGATTTTGACATATTTGTCCACCATCATTATATAAAATGGATATAAAGGTAGTATGATGAAGGCTATGTATGCTGGACTAAGCAGACTTTTATATACTATTGCACCCTGATTTACAGGATTAGATGAAAATCCTTCTCCTCAACTGACCCTTCGCAGGGAGTTAGACAGGCAATCTGATCAATCATAAAATTGAACCTGCCATTTTTGTCCGACAAACAAACCAGACAGGAGAGTAGGACTTATTCACGTGACCGCGGCCATGATTGTTTGTATTTCACATCTACTGTATTTCACAACCATAAAGCTGCACCTTAGCCATAAAAATAAAAGAGAAGTATATATTTTAACAGAAGCAAGAGTGTTTTGTTGATTGAAATAATCTGTTGAGTGAACGATTCAGTGATAAGTCACTGAAGCATTTTTGAACAATTTGGTTGAATGGATTATTCAGTTTGTCATTATAGACAGCAATTTGCACCACCTACAGGCTAAACGATGTAACCGAAACACAGACTAACAGAGCAAATATACATAGTTTTACTATTCTGTTGTCCACATACATTTGGCCACAGTGTTCAAAAAATATGCCACATTGATCTGCTTCAGTATATGTAACATAAAGTGTTGACTTTACATTGCCTGCAGTATTTCAGTGTTGCAGGTGATGTATATTGTCCCAGCACAGCAAATGCTCAGTCAGGAGAAAATCCTCCATTATGAGGAGGGAGCAACATATGGGCTTAATTAATGAAGTAGCGCATCAGCTACAGGACAGCACTTTGATAGTTAGTTGTCCAGAGATGGAAAGACAGAGAGAGGGAGAGAAATGAGGTGATGCTCTGCTCCTATGAGAGTCATAACAGAGAGAATTAACATGCCGACATCAGCCAGTTTTAAAGCACTCCTGAGCTGCTCGTTTTCTATCATCTGTACTTTTTATTTTCTGAGAGGTGAAACAGCAAACTCAACACTTATGTCTGCGTTTAAGATGATCCTTTTTCAAAAAAGCAGTGGTTTAAAGATGCAGTAGATATTGACCTAAAAAAAAAAAATAAATAAAATCAATTCATAAAATTAATTGATTAAAAGACCAGTATTTGTGTTGCAAAATTGTTTACTGTATGCTTTATGTGCTTTTAAGTCAGTTAACACTAGGTGGCAGAAAGTTGCATATACAGTATTTTTTTTTTTTACAGTAAATCCAGCCTTTTGACAACATTATAGCTACAAAAAAGTATCAAAAAGCTGAGTACTTTTTATAGGTGTTTTTTTGTTTTGCTTTGTTTGTTTTGTTTTGTTTTGTTTTGTTTTTTACGTGCAATATGACAGTACACAGTAAAGTGTGATATATGTGATAAGTGTGATAAGAATATGGTATTTTTTTCAGTACCTCAAAGTACTGTGTGTTTGTTTGCTATAAACTTGCCCAGTGTTCCAAAAGTGTTCAGATGTGTGGTTTATGTTGAGCAACTGTCGAGCACTGTTTACTGTGAGTGTTTCCATGCCTAGTTTCCCCTCAGAGAGTAAGAAACTAAGGTTACCATTCAGCTCAAAGTAGAAATTGGTCTAAAGCCCAAGTGTGAGTAGCTAACTGTTCAAAATAAGAGTAAACCTCTGTGTGATACCCATCTGTGAGAAATGTTGCTGATAGTAATGCATGCAGTATTATTCTTGCCAGGATGCATTACGTGCCCTGAGAGAAGACAAGAATAGGGCATTTTTACATGTACAAACATAAAACACTCTCATAAAATACAAACTAGCTTTGGGGAACATAAGATACCAGAGGAGCTGCACAAACACTTTTAGCATTTATGTTTAAAGAGGCTTTTGGAAACAAATTCGGAAGGAAACATTTGAGTGCTATTAAAATGCCTTTTGGTTTGCATCAGATCCATTATTGTATTGATGGATGAATGAATGGAAAATTAATGCATTAGTGATTATATGACTCTGTGAGACAGACATTGGAAGGGGGGTGGGGGGTGTCCTCTACTCACCTACTTGGATTGTTGTTCCAAACCTGTATGACTTTCACATTCATGTTGAATACAAAATATGATTTTTTAATATCCTGGATACTGTGTTGCTTTTGCATTTTTGTAGCCTAAAATCTTTCCTACCCATTTATTGTATTCGCACAGAAAAAAAATAACCAGCACATTTAAAATTTCTCCCTTTGTACTCCATGGAAGAAAGAACGTCACACAGGTTTGGACCGACATCAGGGTGAATAGATGATTTTTCATTTTTATTTCTGGGTGAAGTAATCCTTCAAAATGTGCAATAAGAGCACACAAATCTCTGCTGTACAGTGAGGTTTTCAGTGAGAATGTCAGAAACTGATAGAAGACAACGCCAGAATCCCCTGACCTTCATGACCTTCTGACAAACTGCAGAGAATTTCAAGATGAACCACCACATTCAACACCTGCTTGAAACACATGCGATCTTTAAAGTCTCCAAAAGTAAGTATTCAGTCTGAGAACCCCCTTGTGTAACCTTCCTTTCATAATACAGACTTTGAGGTTTAGAAATGGTTTAATCTGACAGTGAAACAACAGACACATCTTGGTTGGATTTTGGTACATTGTAATACTAAGCTGTGTAGATCTAAAGAGCAGTTTGGGAGATACTATGTCTGACATGTTGTATTTACAAGAGACAAAAATAAACAAGAGGGTTTATAGATGAAGGCATGTGGTGCTGCTGTGAGGGAATCTCCTGAGGGAATAACTGGCTGTGTAATTAGGTTGAAAAGGTTTATTAGTATTCACAGGTCATCAAGGGTTCAGAATTTGAAGTGTAGACCTGGACTTTCATGTTATACAGTTAAGTTATTTTGTGCATTTTCTCAAACAATTTAGCTAGTGAAGTGTTTTCTTTTCCCTTTTTTTCTTTCTTTTTTTTCAGAATTTTGTACAGGCTGTGCACTCCTTTGTTTTATTTTATTTTTTTGTTTTTTTCAAGTGCACAATTGGTTATGATAGGTCAGTGACATGTAATGGCAGAGTATAAATGCAGGCGTGTAGAAACCACTGAGACATACAAATTTCACATACATCTTTCGTGAATAGATAAATAAATAAATAAATAAATAAATATTAAATGCTATTTTAAAAATAAAGTAGTAAGGAAAGTAACATCAAAAACAATCAGTGATTGTCATTTCAGACTGTACAAACAAGGTTCTTTCTTATAATTAAATTATAATTAAATAAAAAAAAAAAAATTACTGTAGTGAGATATTAACCACAATTCCTGGTGTATTAAAGGACTTGAACATAAAAAAGTGTGTGTGTGTGTGTGTGTATGTGTGTACTTGTTTATGCTACATTGATTGATTGGAATGATTCAAAATAGTAAATGATGTTTATCTGAAAATGTAACATTGCAAACAGGTTTTCTGTAAGGGGTAGGTTTAGGGTTAGGCCCTGCTGAAAAAAAACAGCATATGCTGGTAAGTAGGTTTTGATGCTGGGTTAGGTATGTTTTGATGCTGGTTTAAGCTGGTCATTTGCTGGTTTATGCTGGTCCTTTGCTGGTTTATGCTGGTCCTTGACCAGCAACATGACCAGCTAAGGACCAGCATAAACCAGCAAAGGACCAGTTTAAACCAGCATCAAAACATACCCAACCAGCATCCCAGCATCAAAACATACCTACCAGCATATGCTGTTTTTCACCAGGGGGGTTGGGTTAGGAGATTAAAAAAAATATTGTTTGTATCGTCAGTATAAAAACAATAGAAGTCTATGGAAAGTCCCCACAATTGTGTGTATGTGTGTGTAAAGCGTATCCTAAAGTAACACTAAACTAAATCCTCAGATATGTATATATTAAAGAGTCACTAAAATGCCATACAAGGCAGAGCTGTATACAGTGGAGGACAGTAACGAAGTAGTTTTACTTCATTACTGTACTTAAGTACATTTTTCAAGGATCTGGAGTACTTTACTGGAGTAGTTTTATTTTAAGTAACTTTTACTTTTACTTCACTACATTTCAAAGCAAAAGATCGCAATTTTTACTTCACTACATTTCATAAAACATATCGTTACTCCATGTAATATATCACACGCACCGAGACACAGAAGCGTTGTCTGGTTCATGAACAAACTGATTCTTTTCAATGAACCTGTTAAAATCAGGTTGCAAATCGCACCAAACGATTCATTCACAAATTGGACTGATCTGATTGCAGCTGTTCTGAAGTCGACAACTCACTGATTCAAATGATCCGTTTAGAGCGAGTCTCCAGTAAACTGAATTCACTAGTAAGAACCGGGAGATCTTATGATATTAGATATTCAGGTCAAAACTGTCAGCTGTTTGTAAACAAGAGGATGATCTATTTATTCACACACATTAACATCAGTGCCTCTGTTTTAGGTCAAAAAGCGAAACATTAAAAAAGCACGGATTCAATAAAATAACTCATGCACGTTCATATTCCCCGCTGCTGTAACCTTAGCAGTTTTATTAAAATGCTACGCATTTAGCCCTGTGTGACTGTCTGTTTTTATACTGTTTATCAACAGTATACATTTTTTTATTGTTTGGATCAACTAGCCAAGTAGACAGATGTGAATGTTTACTCAGAACCATACTGAAAATAAGTCAATATTGTTAGCTAATGCTAACTGTCTAGCTAACAGCTTGCTGGTGCTAAGCGGAGGTAAATTTTAGTTATAAAGTCCGAATATTTTTATTCAACTACCTAGATTACATCTTAGGGAAAAAGAAAGGATGTGATGTTCAGAACATGGTAACTACAGTAATTATAAAAAAAGGGGAAATGATGCCCTCTGGGGTGTTTATATATATATATATATATATATATATATATATATTTTTTTTTAACATGTTCTTCCTAACTTTAGCCTTATTCTCATGTCATATATAACTGTGACGTTCTGCAGAACAACAAGCTTTAATACACTTTTTTTCTTACTGGTGAAAATTAGATGTTCAAATCTGTTTTCTCTTCACGGAGGACCCGAGACCCGAGGACCCGGGACCCGTACGGGTTCGGGTCTATATTTGAAATGGTCAGCCGGGTCCGGGTCGGGTCCCAGTCTATTACCTCGGGTCTCGGGTCTGTTTAACATTTGTGTGTAATACCCGAATCGATCGGAGAACACCGCACCCGCCAGTGATCAGTGTCGGTCAGCTCTTTGCGTGTGTTTTGTAACTTGTAACTTGTAAAATTAGGATGAGAAAACTGTGAGCGGGAAATAAGGTGGGGGGAAAAACATGCGTGACGCTAAGTTAATGTTAGTACTGCACGCGGACGGTATGTGAATTCCTCCTTTAAGCTTCATAAGATTAACTAGGTGGAGCTTTAAGCTTATGTTTTGTATTGTTTTCTTTTACTGAAGAAGAGACGCACCTATTGAACACGTACGATGGTGCAGCGCAGTCAGCTTTGTACCCACGTAGGAGGCGACGTTCTCGCAACCTTGCGCAACGTTCCCTAAAAGTTGTCTAAAGGTGACGAATGTCCCGAACATTTACAGAACATTGGAGACGTTACTAAAACGTCCTCTTTTGGTTACGAAAGTTCTGGTGCTCAATGTTCGTTATAGGACTTTAGGGGGACGTTCCATTTTGGTTATTTTTTGGTCACATAAGAACGTTACAAAGAAGACATTTGGGACATTTACAGAACGTTCTCACATGGTCCTCTTTTAGTTATATAATAACGTTCGCAATATGGCTTTAGGAGGACGTTCTATATTGGTTATTCTGTGGTCATATAACAACGTTACAAAGAGGACATTTATGACGTTAACAGAACGTTCTTACATGGTCCTCTTTTAGTCATACAATAACGTTCGCAATATGACTTTAGGAGGACGTTCTATATTTGCTCCTCTTTAGTCATACAATAACATTAGCAATATGACTTTTAGAAGGGCGTTCTATATTTGCTCCTCTTTTTAGTCATACAATAGCACGTTAAGCAATATGACTTTAGGATGGCGTTCTATATTTGGTCCCCTTTTAGTCATATAATAACGTTCACAATATGACTTTAGGAGGACGTTCTATTTTGGTTATTCTATGGTCACATAAGAACGTTATAAAGAGGACATTCGGGACGTTAACAGAACGTTCTCACATGGTCCTCTTTTAGTCATACAATAACGTTCGCAATATGACTTTAGGAGGACGTTCTATATTTGGTCCTCTTTTAGTCATACAATAACGTTCGCAATATGACTTTAGGAGGACGTTCTATATTTGGTCCTCTTTTAGTCATATAATAACGTTCGCAATATGACTTTAGGAGGACGTTCTATTTTGGTTATTCTATTGTCACATAAGAACGT
>VONZ01001928.1:0-83075 GCA_012976165.1 Labeo catla
TGGTAGATAAGACCGTTCTTCCTCGACTGGGATCGTTTGAAGCCGCATTTAAACTGCATTTTAGAAGTACAAAATCGGGGGACCATACCAGTCCATTATACGGAGAAAAATGCTGAAATGTTTCCCTCAAAAAAACAGTTTCTTTATGGCTAAAGAAAGAAAGACATGAACATCTTGGATGACAAGGTGTGAGTACATGATTTGTCAATTTTTGTTCTGGAAGTGGACTTTTCCTTTAATAATATTTTCTTGGGTTTTCTACTACATATTTCAGTAAAAGACATCATTTATTATTTACTTTTTAAAGAGTTTAACACACCAAGGCAGCCAGTATAAGCTCTGACTCTCTTCTCCTTCCTCCCCTTCTTGCTGTCATCATATCCATCATCATATTGTTGCTCCTCAGGTCTCCTTTGAACTCTGCCCCTCCTGTGCCTCAAATTAAAGGGGTGCTCAAGATTGTCCACCTCCCAACCATCACTGAAGTACACAGAGTCTCCATTTTGAGTTCTTGAGTCGTTCTCCGTGGGACTCTGGTGGTGGCCGGTTTGATGGTCTTGGCTCGGGATGTCAGGAGACTGATGGCCATCACCCTCAGATCCATCATGGCTTTGATCACTACAGACGATTACATGATTACCATCTGGCGATTCTCCAGAAGCTCGTCCATCAGTTGTTTCTAATGCTTGATTGTTTCTGAACCACGCCAGACTGCTGTCATCCTCATAATCACGAGCATCTAGGATTGATTCATTCTCCTCTTCCAATCCTCCCAAAGTACAATCATCTCTATAATCCACTTCCTCTGGCTCTCCATCTTTAGGTGAGTCTGGTCTGTACGTGCCATAACCAGAAGTTAAAATGCTTGCCACAGGGCTGCCCAGACTTTCGTGAAAATCCTCAACATAGACGTCTCTAATTTCTTCCTTCTGCTGTACATCATCACGCTCTTGTTCCTTAGTAGGTATCATGTTACAATCCTCTTCCTCTTCTTTTTGCGAATGGCCACTGGCTATTGTAACATAGTCATCATCACTTGCCCATGACTTCCCGTCCTGGTCACGATCTTCCTTGTCCTCAACAGGTTCACTGAAAAACCACTCTCCCTCCTCCTCTTCCTCACTGCCTCCTTTAGATACTTCCTCATCCTCTTCATCTGAATTGTGTTGTTTTTCCTCCTCCGTCCCATTTTCATGTTCATCTGCTCCAAGCCTTTTCTCCTCCAGATCCTCATCGCTGAAGACATATTTTCTTTTATCCTCCTCTTTTTCATCACGCTTTCCAAGTTCTATCTCTTCATATTCATTCATAAAACATTGCCTCTCCTCCTCTTCCTTATCGCTGTCAAGGTCTTGGTCTGTACTATCTTGTGTGAAACAGTCTCTTTGCTCCTCATTGTCTCTTTGTTCCTTGTCATTATTTCTGTCTTCCTCATTGTTAAGTTCTTTCTGTTTGCTATTCTCTGATCCCTCGCTTTCAGAGATGCTTACTTTGTTCACAAATGATTTGCCATCATCTTTTCCCTCAGTGCCTTTACCATTTTTGGGTATACGACATAAGTTATCTCCTTCCTTGTCTTCTTTCTCCTCGTCTTCTTCTTCCCATGAAAAATGACTGTTTTCCTCATCACTTGCACCTGTGCTCTCTTCTTTGGTGAGACTGTTTTTCTTTTCCTCACCTGTACACTTTTCTTCACTTTCTGAGTCCTCTTTTAAAAAAGACTCCTCTTTACTCTCCTCCACACTCACCTGATCTTTCTCGCCCTCTGGATCATCAATTTTGACTTTTGACTCCTCACTTTCCTCACTGCTTTCTCCACTGACAGAGCTTTCTTTCTCCTCCTCACTATACTTTTCATCTTCACTGATATCCTTTTCCTCCTCACTCTCTTCTGACTCCCCTTTTTTATCCACTGGATTTTCTTCTTCCTTTTTGTCCTCTTCACTTGCTTCCTCCTTTTCTTCCTCTTCGCTTTCCTCTGCTTCATTTTGCTCTTCTTCCTCTTCAAGCTCTTTTCCTTTATTCTCCTCCTCACTTTCTTTTAGTTCCTCCTCTTCTTGCTTTTCATTCCCTTTCTGTTGTTCACACAGGTCTTCTTTCTCATCTCGACTTCCACCTGAATCGTCTTCACTTTCTTTTTCCTCATTTTCACTTTCTTCCTCTTCACTCTCTTGTCCTTTTCCCTCCCGCTCTTCACTTTCTTCCTCCTCCTCTTCAAGCTGTTTTTCCTCATCTTCGCTTTCCTCCTCCTCCTCACTTTCCTCTTTCTCCTCTTTCTCTACATTCTCCATTTCTTCTGCTTCATTTTGTTCTTCTTCCTCTTCAAGCTCTTTTCTTTTTTCCTCCTCCTCACTTTCTGTTATTTCCTCCTCTTCTTCATTTTCGTTCCCTTTTTGTTGTTCGCACAGCTTTTCTTTCTCATCTCGACTTCCTTCTTCCTCCTCTTCACTTTCTTCTTCCTCCTCTTCCTCCTCCTCACTTTCTTCTTCCTCCTCTTCACTTTCTTCTTCCTCCTCTTCACTTTCTTCTTCCTCTGCTTCACTTTCTTTTTCCACATCTTCACTTTCTTCTTCCTCTGCTTCACTGTCTTTTTCCACATCTTCACTTTCTTCCTCCTCCACTTCAAGCTGTTTTTCCTCATCTCTGCTTTCTTCCTCCTCCTCTTCACTTTCTTCCTCTTCCTTTTGCCTTGTTCTTATTATCTCTGTGCTTTTTTCATTTTCATCATCTATGAAACATTTTCTTTCTACTTCACGGTCTTCTTCACCTGCCTCTGGATATTTCTCCTTCTCCAACTCACTCCCTTGAAGCATCTCTGTCACCCTCTTCTTTTCATCAATTAAGCTTCCTTTGACATCCTTACTGTCTTCCTCAGGCTCTCTCTCATTCGCTCTGTTTTCTTTCTTAACATAGTCCCTGTTTTCCTCGTCACTTTCCTGATCTGTCCAGAAGGAGGAGGACAGAGATCCTTCATCGTCCTTGGTTTCATTTTCCCAGCGGCTGTCAAAAGCATTATACATGCTGAGGTAGATGGACAGATCTCTCCTTTAGCCCTCAGTAAGAAAATGAACTTCACTTCTAAACCAAAGCAGATGGCTGAGAGGGAGGGGGACTGTAACTAAGAAGATTACTGGTAAGAACTTAACTGGGTTTATGCAGCTAATTGCGCCACCTGATGTATAGGAGGTTTCACTGCATGTAAAGACTGCAATGTTTCAAAAAAAATGTTTCAATGTTTCAAAAACTACCATACTACTTTTTTAGGATAAAATATAAAAGTGCTTCTATAAAAATATTATGCATCACAAATGTTTAGTTTAATTTTACACTTTAACACATACACTGCCGTTCAAAACTTTGGGATCAGTAAGATTTGTAACATTTTTTAACGTTAACGTCTTTCTCTTACGCTCATTAAAGTTTCATTTATTTGATCAAAAATACAGGAAAAAAGTAATGTTATATTTATAATA
The DNA here is from genome assembly GCA_012976165.1 of Labeo catla. Lineage (NCBI taxonomy): Eukaryota > Metazoa > Chordata > Actinopteri > Cypriniformes > Cyprinidae > Labeo > Labeo catla. The sequence continues at coordinate 3,474 of VONZ01001928.1, forward strand.
TTGCAATTTAAAATAACAGTTTTCTGTTTTAATATAATTTAAAATCTAATTTATTTCTGTGATGCAAAGCTGAATTTTCATCAGTCGTTACTCCAGTCTTCGTGTCACACGATCCTGCAAAAATCAGTCTAAAATGCTTATTTATTATCAATGTTGAAAACAGCTGTGCTACCTCATATTTTTTTAAACCTGTGATTCTTTTTTCAGGATTTTTTTATGAATAAAAAGTTTAAAAGAACAGCATTTATTCAAAATAAAAACCTTTTCTAACAATACAAGTCTTTACTATCACTTTTTTATCAATTTAACACATCCTTGCTGAATGAAAGTATTCATTTCTTTCAAACAAAGAAAGAAAAAAATTACTGACCTCAAATTTTGAACAGTAGTGTATATTGTTACAAAAAAATCTTTATTTTAAATAAATGCTGTTCTTTTAAACATTTTATTTATCAAAAAAAACCTAAAGAAAAAAAATGTATCACAGGTTCCAAAAAAAAATGTAATTAAATTAAGCAGCACATCTGTTATTAACACTCATAATAAATCAGCATGTTAGTATGATTTCTGAACGATTATGTGACACTGAAGACTGAAATAATGATGCTGAAAATTCAACATTACATCACAGGAATAAATTCTATTTTAAAATATATTAAAACAGAAAACCACTATTTTAAATTGCAATAATATTTCACAATATTGATGTTTGTTCTGCATTTTTAATCTAATTCCATTCTCAACACTGTCATGAAACATAACCACAGGACTTACCAGAATCTTCACTATGCGTGGACTCATCACAGACTTGAGACCGACCTTGATGCTTCCTGTAAAATGAGGTATCAAAATGTTTATTGCACATCTATTGCATGGATGATGATTTTGTGCTCATGAACTATCGAATCAAAAAAATTCATTTGTGTCCCTACCTTAACACCTTCCTTTTAATCACAGGCTTCAAATGAACCTGATGTTCTCTGTCAGGACTTGTTGTCTCACTACCATCCAAAACTGAGTGAAATATTTCTGAAGGTCCTTCCTCTGTCTCCAGCCTGTTGGGTGCTGTGGAGGGCCGATCCAGTCTGTGAGCAACCGTGTGCCGTGAATACGAATCATAGTAGCGATTCATACCATGATCTCCATAATCATCCTCATTAAATGTGGAGGAGAAAATCTAGGTATGGAAAATATGGAAAACATACATTTTGTGTGCACAGTCACAAAATTATGATGCATTTTTAGGTGCATAAAAACTCATACCTCTCTCTGTTGCCCTGTTGAGCTGTTGAAGAGAACATAGTTACAACTAGGGCCGATGTTGTTCAGTTGAACTAAGGGAGAAACAAATTTAGCAGTGGGTTGGTTAAGTGTGTGATTTACACATGAAAGTGCACAGAATGAAGCAGGAGTGACCGCTCACCCTTTTCTTTAATAAGCGCAGGTGGACTTTTGCTGGAGCTGCTGTGAGATGTTGGAGAAGTCCACTCACTGGAGCTGTGACTCTTTGACTTTTCATGACGAATCAGCTGATCTAGATCTGATGGAGATTTATAACATGACAGCACTACTTTAAGGCAAAATATGTTATAAAACATGAAAATATGATGCAAAAACATACACTGATGAGACTGAAATTGTTCAAAATATTATCCCACCTCTCTTGAATTCCCGCAGTCTTTCTTTGGGAATATTTTTGTATCCAAGTGCAGCCAACTGCTGCTGGATCTCCTCTTCAGAAAAGTCTAGACTCTCCATCTTTTATGAACAAAATAAACATACTCGATATTAGTCAAAACGTCGTATTTTCTGAAGGGAAAACGTCTATGTGCTGAATGTAAACAAAGCTCAACAAAATATTTCTTTACACTTCAACGCTGGAAGCAGCGCTCATAGTACAAAAATAAGAAGGCTGTTGTGGCAACATATAAAAGAAAGCATAAGATAAATGTAAAGCACAATTTTTTTCTTCTGTTTTTACGTACCTTTAAATGGTTAGAATTGTTAGCTGTTGTCTTTAGTACCAAGACAACGGCGGCGGTTCCGTTTTTAAAATACAAAGACGCTAGAGTAAGAATGCTCGTCAATGACAGATTAAAGCGCCCTCTGGTGTATGGGAGACCCTGGGATGACTTTATACTTTATTAACTACAATATTTTATTTATTTATTTATTTTAGTTCTTTATGTGATCTTTATTTAGTGATTGATCATCAAAACTTACATTACCAGTCAAAAGTTTTTGAAAAGTAAGTTTTTAATGTTTTTTTAAAGAAGTCTCTTCTGCTCAGCAAGTCTGCATTTATTTGATCCAAACAGTACAATTTTGAAATATTTTTACTATTTAAAATAATTGTTTTCTTTTTGAATATCTTTTAAAATGTAATTAATTCCAATGATTTCAAAGCTGAAATTTTAGCATCATTACTCCAGTCACATAATCCTTTAGAAATTATTGTAATATTCTGATGTGCTGCTCAAAAAACATTTATTATTATCATTATGTTGAAAACAGCTGAGTAGAACTTTTTCAGTTTTTTTATTAATAGAAAGTTCAGAAGAACAATCTGAAATATAAATCTTTTGTGGCATGTCTTTATAATCACTTTGATCAATTTAAAGCATCCTTGTTAAATAAAAGTATTAATTTATATAATTCTAGAATTTCTATAATTTCTAATTGGTGTATTTATTTAACCAAAAAAAAAAATGATACTGACTCCAAGCTTTTGAATGGTATCGTGTATAATTGTTACAAAAGCTTTGTATTTCAGATAAATGTTGATCTTTGGATCTTTCTATTCATCAAAGAATCCTGAAAAATGTACTCAACTGTTTTAAGAATTGATAATAAATAAATAAATAAATAAATAAATAAATGTTGAACAGCAAATCAGCATATTAGAATGATTTCTGAAGAATCATGTGACACTGAAGACTGGAGTAATAATGCAAAAAAAAAAATTGTTTTGATCACAGAAATAAATTATATGTTAATATACATTCAAATATGTTATTTTAAATTGTAAAAATATTTCACAATATTACTGCTTTTGCTGTATTTTGGATCAAATAAATGCAGGCATGGTGAGCAGAAGAGACTTTCTTAAAAACATTTAAAATCTTAGTGTTTAAAAACTTTTGACTGGTAGTGTAAAAAAACAGAAACTGTCATTCTTTTTTATTTTTATTTAATTAATTAATTAATTTATTTATTTATTTATTTATTTATTGGCGTTTTTGACTTTTGTTATTTAATTTTGGTACGAAGCTGTATCTTTGAAACACTGACAGCCTGGCATAACAATTCAATTTATTAATACTGAATCGTTTTTAAATATAAACCTACAGTGATAGGATGTATTGTTTACATGCGGTACCCACAGCTGGTAGCCGGAGTCTGAGCCACGCCCATTTAACGCAAACCTTTGAACTCCTATCCAATCACCATACAGTTCCCACCACGGCTCATGAATAAACATAACTTTTTAATACTACATCGAGAGACTGGTAGATGGTGTGGAGGTTTAGTTGGGGAATATTGACAGAACCCGTGAACCCCAACAAATCTCCTAAAAAGGACTATTTTGCCTCCTTCAAGTCATCAGGGTGACTATGGCGCACGCCGGGACTCTCCGCGCGTCCCTGCTGCTGATTTTACTGCAGTTAGTGCTGATCATCTCTGCACAGGTAGGAAACAACGGCTTTCTTTTGCAGTAGAGGATGGACTGTGCGGGGGTTTTGGGTCACTGTATGCTTCTTAAAATATTTAATTCTAAAATACAGAGACAAAAACATTAAATATATATATATATATATAGAAAAGGAATGTGTTTTGATGAGATATTATTAAATAGTATGTGCTGAAGCACCAAAGAATGTTTTTCACACGACCGTATGTCGTATATTTATGTTAATTAATGCTAAGTTTCTGCATTAAATGTATTTGAATTTATAAGTATATGAAAGCCAAAACATGGTTTGACATATGGAAGTTATTTTCAGTAAATTGGTCCAGGTGTGCACAGCTGTTATCATTTTCCCAGCATAAAAAGAGAGCCAGTGTGATACCTCTAACCACAGCATCAGTCACATCTACAATGACTCCATTGTTCTGAAAACTTAACTTTTAGGAATTAAGGATAAATTCTGAATGAGCAGTGTTTTTTTAAATGTTTTTATTTATTATTATTCTATCTATTTATATATATTTTTTTAGAGGGGGCCAGTTGGTCCAAGAGGGCTACCTGGACCTCCAGGGCTTCCTGGGTTTTCTGGTGTCGACGGCATTGATGTGAGTCACATATCAGACATTTTATCTATTTAATTTCTCAGAAATTATCTGATTCCTCAGTTTACATTCTAGAAACAAGGTATATGTTTGTAGCTTCGAATAATGATTTTTAAGTTATTCAGTATTTTGTATGACTTCAGGGTGAAAGGGGACCTGGCCCTGGCCCAGATGGCCCCCCAGTAAGTATTTATCTTTTTCACAACAAAAATGAATTCTGCATAGCTGAAATGATGTGCTGCAATGCATTAATCTGATGAATTTGGCAGGGCCTTGATGGAGACAATGGCAAGGATGGATTAAATGGCCTTCCAGGAAAACCAGGCGCGGATGTGAGTCTTATTCTTTATTTTTGTAAAGATCTAGAAACCAAGATAAAATCAGCTTTTCTGTTCTAAGTAACACTTGCAGCATCAGAGCCTGTGAGTGTAGTTTGCATTGGAGGGGTCTGAGTAAAAAAAAAAGCTCCTGGATGGAAAAACGAACCGGAGAGGAGAGGAAAGAGAAAGCAGAGAGAGCCCCATATTAGCTTCCTGATGGAGACAGAGGCCTTTTTGTATAAGTACGGAGCCACGGGAGCTGAACTGTGTACTGGACTGAGTATTAAACCAAAGTACACCAACTCCTTTGTGGCTCCCATGAGCTTTATGATTTAGCTAGCAATGTAATTTGTATAAAAGACTTAACACAGCAAAAATAATTGTCTTGTGTTCGTATATGTCTACTTGAGAACCAGAATCTAAGATATTAAGAAACTACTTCCAAAGACTATTTCATGAATTAGGTTTATTTTTCTTACAATAGTCTTCTTGTTTAACGTATTAATGAAGACAAGCTTTAAAACCGTTTTACCTCAGTTCTGCTTCTAAAGTAAATTTGTCTTGTTTATCTTCCCTAAAGGACATTTAAATATGTTTTCCTGTAAAACAAGACAAAAATAACAGATTAATATATTTAATTTAAGATTGTTTTTTTTTTAAATTAATGAATTAATTTATTTTTTATTTTTTGTTTTTGCATAAGAAGTAATAATTACTTTAAAAAAAATCACCAATATATATAAAGATGGTATATTTTTGGTTGCATCTTGGCATTTCTTTGTACAGAAAACCCTTTTAATTATACCACATCCACAATATATGAAGTAGATAACAATAATATATATTGTAGTTTGTTTTATTTGCTTTTTTATGAATGGTTGTATTGTATTATTACTGATGCAAATAAGTTAAAAATTAATTTTAAATCATTCTGTATGAATAATGTTATGTAAAAATGAAAATATCAGCAATCTTTTTTGGTGATTCCCATTTATAGATATAGATATAGATATGCTCCCTGTTTTCTTTGATATGTTTCTTGTACCTGCATTGGTCCACTGTACATATATTAGAGAAAATGTGGGCGGGGTTTGCTACTTGTCAAAGTCAGGGGATTGGTAAATGCCATTTCTGATTGGTTTGAAAGAAGCTCACATTGCTATGAGTTCAGTGGATTTTAGATTATTGAATAAAATAACAGACATATGATCTGAGAAGTGAAGTCTATGCTCACATATGTTTGTGTCTTTCTAAGGGTTTGACTGGGCCCCGTGGTGACCCTGGCCCTGTTGGCCCTCCTGGACAGAAAGTAAGTTTACATTTAATAAGTTCCAATTATTATTCCACTTTTCTCCTAATTGTGAATGGCTTGTATTTTATTGTTTGAATAAGTTAAAGAATTCACTGAAATCATTAAAGTTTACTTCAAAAAAACCTCTGGTTTGACATGTATTCTTTATTAGGGTGAACCTGGTGAGCCGGGAGCAAGGGGAGCCCCTGTAAGTAAATGATTAAAATTCTCTACACACTGAGTGAAACAAATTTGTCTCTTGTAATTTTAGTGTGCTGTTGGAAAAATAATCTCTTGATGCTTTCTGTCCATTTAGTCTGTTATTATGAATAAATATGCACATATTAACAGTGACCATCCATTATAAGATGGCTATACACACTTTGAGCTGTTGCAAGCATTAGGTCATTTGATAGTTCAGGCCTATGACCTTCTAGTCTATAATGTGATGTAATTTCATATCATTGCACATCTGTTTCTTTGTTAACAGGGTGTTGGAGAGGATGGTGAAGCTGTGAGAACATTTCTTTTTATCATTATTTCATTTTTATTAGGGGAAATTGTTGATACACGGTTCATTTGTTATTCAGCTAAACTCTTTAATTGTTTTCCTTTTTTACTAAAGGGTGCTGATGGGGAAGATGGATTACCTGGAGAGCTAGGCAAAGTTGGACCTCCTGTATGTAATGTTTTTTTTTTCATTATACACCTTAAACAATCCAAAAATAGATGAATAATAAATTTGAGTGTTTGGTTGTTTTTTAAGGGAAGTCGTGGACTGAGAGGTCCTGTTGGTGCCCAAGGACTGGCAGGGCCCAGAGTAAGTATTAATGTTTAGATCTTTATGATCATTCACTGATATCCTGGATTCATAAATGGCTATAAAACAGTATTGTTAAACTATATTCCTTCTATCCACAGGGTCCTCCTGGAGTCTGGGATGGTAAGGAGCTGGTATGTATCCTCAAGTCTCATATCTGGTTACCTTTGCACTAAATCTTGCGTTTGCACTTCAGATTTCTGATTCCAGTCTTCTGTAGACAACAACATATATTTGTTGTGCTATATTTGTTCAGTTGATTGTGCTGATTTTTGTATAAGATTAGTTAATTCAGTTTCTTGGTTGCTGGCTTACTCCACCCCCCAGTAATTCATGACAGATTTTAATAACTTAAAGGATTTAAAGAATTTTAAATTATAGATTATAATATTCTTTTTAAAAAATTGTACTGTATCTCCTAAATGAAATTTTATTAATAGATATTTTTTCCTAAAAAAGACTAATAAAAATTAAATTTATTGCTCCTTACCCAGACTATCCCCATGCATTTTGGATAACAGTTTAGTTTTTTTTTTCTTTTCAAAAATATTCCTATTATAGACAGCTGCTATGGAATTGCTAATTAATATTTGAGATTTTTATTTAGAAACAATGCATTTCTTTCTTTTTTTATTTATTTATTTATTTATTTTTTTATATAAATTTGGCTTTTAGCTAACCTGCTATTAGAAAGTTCAAGGCTTAAATTTTCTCAAAACTAAAAGTGAAAAATTTCATTACCATCACAAACAATATTTTAAAAAATCCACAACATTACACCTTATATTGATTTTTTTTACACAAAGATTGTTTTTCATGACAGGTTGATATACATATTTTAGTATGAAATATTTTCAGTAATTCAAAGTGTTGTAAGTATTCTGAATCTTAACTGAAGAAACACCTTATCCATCAATGTGTCTGCTAATTGATGTCTTTGACAAAGACTCTGTTGTTTCTCAGTGCCCAAATGCCTGTACTTCTGGCCTGACTGGTTACACCGGACTTCCAGGCATGAAGGTAACTTTAAATTATATTCAATTAAATTAATTCACTTTTTGGATGCTCAAACAAGTATTTTTCATTCTGGTGTTTTGTTCATCTTTAGGGCCACAAAGGTATCAAAGGTGAATCAGGTGAACCAGGCAGACAAGGACATAAGGTGACAATTGCATAAGTCAAGTTTGGTGTTTCTGGTTCTTCTCTTTGACAAAGAATTAGCACAACAAAATTGTTGGAATAATTAAGCTAGCTAAGGTACAAAGATGCTGTAAGGGTGTGTAATTTTGTTTCCTTCCTCTTACATCCTACAGGGTGAAGAAGGAGACCAGGGAGCACCTGGAGACCAAGGAGCGCAAGGACTTCCTGTAAAAAAAAGACATTACTTCTTTAGTGTTACTCGTTTATGTCAGATTTTAGTGTCAATCAGTGTCTCTTTGTGTGCTTGTTTTGCTGTTATAGGGTCCACAGGGTCTTAGAGGAATCACAGGGATGATGGGCCCTAAAGGTGACAGGGTGAGAGTCAAAAGGTGTTCTTCAAATCTAAAACAATAAAAAAGAAATCTTTTGAAATGACCAAAGGTTTTTTCTTCTGCATTAGGGACCTCGTGGGAATGTTGGTGGCCTGGGCCCTCAGGGTATCCAGGGTGCTCCTGTAAGTGGCAAAATCAAAATAGCTGAATTTTACCCTACAAAGTTTTGGCTTTTAACCTCATTTTGAAATGTGCATCTGTACTTAAATCCTTGAAATTAATTACAGATCCTTTTTTAACATTACGTTACATGTTGATTGATTTGTTTTTGTTAATGAACACATAAAGTAAAACCTATTGATTTATATTGTATTTCATTTTTAAAGGGTGATCGGGGTCAAAGAGGGAAAGTAGGTGAGAATGGACCAAAAGGATCTCAGGTGAGTCTTCATACAGCAACAACACAACACATATATATACTTATCAACAGCTCAGGAAGACTCAATGTTTTAAATGTCTAATTTGGCTTTTTCTTTCTAGGGACCTCTGGGGTTGCAGGGACTTATGGGTTTACCTGGACCGAAAGGAGAGACTGTAAGTTACATGTGCTGCAGTTTTATTGATGCTATTCTATATTGTGTTATCCTAAAGTGACTTCTTATATCGTTTTTAAATTTAACATTTTTGTGGCGTAGGGTTTGCCTGGGGTGGATGCTCGTGATGGTATTCCAGGACTGCCTGGAGTGAAGGTAGTGACTTTAATTTGTGTATGCAGAGAAAAATCATTTTCATTGCTATTTGTCTCTTTCTGTAGTGATTTTTATTGTCATGTTGTTTTAGGGTCTTCCTGGGAAAGTTGGCTCGCCCGGTGAGGCTGGACTTCAGGGATTTCCAGTGCGTATGACCTTTGACCCCTGTTTGATATGCAATTAGTATGCGATGATATCTACTTGTGAGATGACTGAGAATGGCTTGCATTTTTGATTATTTCGTCTTCTTTAGGGTTTGCCAGGCATTTCAGGAGCTAAAGGCCACATGGGTGTAAAAGTAGGTAATTCAAGTGTGAATTGTTAGAGTGTATCTTCATTCTTTAAATACTTACATTCAGCAAGTCTGCATAAAATTGACTGAAAGTGACAGTAAAGCCTTTTGCGAATGACGACCGGTCAACCGATGCATCTCTAGTGTCCATTAGCAGACACTAGATAACCTGTTTTGTCTTTGTTCCAGGGAAATACCGGTGATCCAGGTGTGGCAGGTCTGATTGGAAATAACGGAAAAACAGTGAGTCATGTTTATCCAGTTGTTCACCACAGCTTAGAAGCCCATGTGGATGGATGAACATCTTCTGATGTTTTGATTTCAGGGTGAACGTGGCGAGCAGGGAGAGGTGGGACCAGTCGGACCAAGAGGTGGGCCAGTGAGTATATTTCCTCTTACATCATACAGTGTCATATAGAGAAATGTGTCACTTCTATAATATTCTCTCATTTTCTCCAGGGTGAGAGAGGAGTGAGAGGTCCTGATGGGCCTGCAGGCATGCCAGGTGCGAGGGTGAGTTATCAAAAACCACAATTCGGTTAAACCCTCCATTATATCAATATAACATACATGGGTGAAGCTTTTTGGTCACTGAGTAAAACCTGGAGCTATAAATGACAGACAAAAATGTGAAAAGAGATGAAGGACAGATAAAAGATGAAGAGAATTCATGACAAATAAGACACATGAAAATGGATTCTAACAGAAATTCCAAGGATAACATGTCAAGGGTCCTGTCCCAAACTTGATGTGGAAGTCTAGTCTTGTTGCATTCGCATGCACACATCTCTGAAGTCTACAAGGCTGTAGGGTGTCCACTTGTCATTTTAGGTTTCGTTTAGGTTTTTTGTGTCCTCAATATTAATTTCACAGCATAGTACCCACAACTCAAGGAGCAAAGTGTAGAAGTAGGACAACATGGAGTGAGGTTGCCATTGGGACGGACCAAAATATTACTTTTTTGCCCATGAAACACACAATTTAATTTCACTTTGATTTCACTTCATCTTGAATTCACACTTTTAATCTTATTTAAACAAGAACATTACAGAAAGTTATATTGCAATATATATTCTAAATGGTAAATATTTTAGTTAGTACTTGAACATAAGCTATATAATATCTCATTTAGACACCCCAGGTGAATAGGGTATACATATAACTAATATATATTTCCTTAGTTCCCCATTTGATTAATTACATTAAGAATTGCAAACATTTTTGTATTAAAAAAAAGTTTAAATATGCAAATAAGGCATTATCTAAATAATTGCACCGAGGTACATTTCCAGAGCATAACATAAGAGTTACATTTTTTTTAAGGTATTTTGGAAATCTATTTTTATCACTCCAAAATCTGATAGAAAATACTGTCAGTACTGCCAGAAAAAATATCCATTTTTACTATGTTTTTTGTAGTAAAATTTAGTATAAAATTAGACCCGTCAGTAAAAACCTTCAGAAAATAGATAGGAAAAAAAATCCTATGCCATCATTTATTTAAAATACATTTATTTTATACTAAGTATACTTTAAATCTATTAAAATATTTATTGACATATCACTTAAGACTTACTGATATAAAATTATAATTAAACTTTATTTGGAATATTTCTTTACTGCATAATGAATATTAAAACTAAAATATGTTTTAATATCACTATTATTAAGGATTGTATGATGTATAATATCAGTTTTTCAATACAAGATATTTAAAGTGTACCTGAAGTATACTTGCAGTAGTTCCACTTTAGCACAATCAAATATACTTAAGTATATCTTTAGTTGGACCTTGGCACTACTTCTGCACAATTAAAGTGCATTAAGAACAAAATTAGTTTACCAAAAATACAGTTGCAGGGTATTTTTTATTAAGCACATAAATATGTAAATGTATTTGTAGTATACTTAGCACAAAATAAATGTATTAAATAAATGTATTTAAAATACATTTAAGTATATTTTTTCACTAGGATTGGTAAATGTTAGTTCTACAGAAGTTGAGATTTGAAATATATATATATATATATATATATACATAGATATATTGAGAAAATGGCCTTTTGATATATGTATTATAATTGAAATCTACAGATGCAAATATATAAAGTGAAGTAAAATAAACACTTTCCACTGTTCTTTAACAACACGGTATAAAAAGCAGCCCAAAATCATAAAATTGACCAGTGCATGAAAAAAAAAATAGTTTTGCTTGTAGTGCCTTAAAAATAACAAAGAGGGAACAGTATTGGAACCCTGTAACTCACTTGTACCTCTAAACTTGTATAGTTGTACTACAACACTGTCTAGATGTTCCATAACATATTGAACACAATCAGAAACATGTTTCGCTTGGTCTTAGTTCTCCGATTCCTGTCCTGTGTGCTTACTCCTATTCTGAGGAGCTTAATAGTGCTTCAAACTGTAATGCAATCTCCTTAGAAAGCCGTGGTGAGCTTTAGTACAGTAATCGGCTGGTAGGGGCATGAATAGCCTGTTGTTATTGAGGCCTAGTAGCTGGGGGTATTTTCTTTGGTAAGGGGATATTCAGAGCAGGACGGGGGGCTGAATGAGCCCTCTGTCTTGCAGGAATTCCTTCAAGCAGCCAGCGAAGGGCATCAGGCTTAATCATAGTCCACATCCATCCACACACCTAAGACGTGCACCGCCAGCACCCTGCTCACTAAGCTGCCGACTGTGTTTTTTCAGAGCAGATGTGGTTTGTGAAGCAGCTACGGGCACAGGCCGTGTAGTGTTCATGAATTTGTATTTATTTCTGTGCGTCTGTGTGTTTATGTATTTTACAGGGAGCTAAAGGAGATCCGGGCCTTCCTGGTCTTCCAGGGCCTGCTGGCTTCATTGGGCAGAAAGGCGACAGGGTAGGATTTCAAAAGCAGAAACTGACAATTTAACATACAAAAGAAACTATTGAATCGTTTAGTAAAGGTTGCCTGTGATTAGAAAAACTTACTACCATAACACTGTACTACCAAAACTTACTACCATAACACCTGTTCATGTCTTTCTGTCTAAAGTCGTAAAGAAATAATTTTTTTTGAGGAAAGCATTTCAGGACTTTTCTCCATATAATGGTCTTCATTGGTGCCGCGATTTTGAACTTCCAAAATGTAGTTTAAATGCAGCTTCAAAGGGCTCTAAACGATCCCAGCCGAGGAAGAAGGGTCTTATCTAGCGAAACAATTGGTCATTTTTTTTGGAAAATAAAAATTTGTATACTTTTTAAGCACAAAAGCTTGTGTAGCACAGATTCTGGGATGCACGTTCACGTACTATTGAATCATGTCGAAAGGTCACACCGAACATAGGTGGAACTACAGACCCAGTGTTTACAAAGTGAACGTGCAAAGACTAAGAAAGTGCAAGTAAGTCAAACGCTGTTTACAAACAAAAAGCTACAACGATGTCGGACGACTCTGAAGTTGTAGGAGAAAATAAGATGGAGTTTTTCGCCATTCTCTACCTTTTTTAACCAGAGTACACAGACGATGAACTTAGACGTGATCCTTAATAGTGAAGGGAAGTTCGGATCATTTTACCGACTCGGACCTTTGAAAGAAAAGACAGAAAAGCAGAAAAGAGAAAACAGAAAAGATTTGAAAAAACCCGAAGACTCGAAACAGGTGAACTAATTCCAGTACAGAACCTAATAGGATGTTGCGCATGCACGACTGAACGAATCACTCCCCGAGAAGACTCGTTCTTCCCGAGTCACATTAAAGATTCGTTCAAAATGAACAAATCGTTGAAGAGTGACCCATCACTAATTCGTAGCATCATGAACGCGCATCCCAGAGCCTGTGCTACACAAGCTTTTGTGCTTAAAAAGTATACAAATTTTTATTTTTTGAAAAAAATGACAGATCGTTTCGCTAGATCCTTGGCTGGGAACATTTAGAGCACTTTGAAGCTGCATTTAAACTACATTTTGGAAGTTCGGGGCACCAGTATGAACCATTATATTAAGACAGAAAGACATGAACATCTTGGATGACAAGGGGGTGAGTAAATTATTTGTAAATTGTTGTTCTGAAAGTGGACTTCTCCTTTAAGTGACCTCCCAAAATGGCCAGAATGTTCAGTTGGTATTGCATCCCATAATGCAGTTTGGGCTTTAAATTAGGGCTGGGTAAAAAATATTGATTTCTCGATTTTATTCGATTTTGCATTTTTACGAAACAATATCTATTCTTAAATCCCAAGAATCTATTAGTCTAGCACACCTCAGATTTCAAATTCTGTCCCTTTTATTACAATACTCAAACAATAAAAACAGTTTTGGCGCTGTTTAACGTGAAGTGACAGATCGCTGAGAAGCGGTGGCGTGAAGCACACGTGAACTGAACGTGTCTTTCGCTTCAATACCAGTTTCAGCACGGAATAAGCATGAATAAATATCCGAAGGTATGTTAAAAGAAAGAGTACAACTTACCAAAATCCGTATTCTGTTTTATGTAAGCGCTCAATCAGTGTTTTAAACGCGCAAAGACGTCAATATAACAGCTTGTAAACAATGTGTCACGTAAAAAACACATTCGGTAACCAAAAACGTAGCTTAGCTAGACAAATTAACTCTAGAGAGGAGCATTTTGCTAAATACATGCACCGTATAACGTATTCATTATATATATATATATTTTTTTTTTTTTACTGTTCTTCAATTTAATTTGTTTGAATAAATCCGTCACATTTTTGTGATAGCCACCATTTAAATGATTTATATTTCAAAAAACTTGAAGTAGAAATATAATCATGTAATTGTAACTTTATTATTATAAAAACTAATATTTGTATACTAATCAGTTAATTTTAACCTTAATGTGTTATAGTAATGTAATACAAACAGCCTCTCATGTATATTTTACAGCATTAGGTGACAGATTTTTGTTCCTTGAGAAAATTTGGCATGCACTGTACCTGATATACATCCTAAATAATCTATATCGAATCGAATCACAAGCTTATGAATCACAATCAAATCGAATCACAAAACTTGTCAAAATGAGTGAGATTAAAAAAAAACTTAAGTGCTGAAGCCATTTTTTACACACAAAAAAAATGCTAAATTTCTGTATGTTTGTGATGAGACTTAATTAAATATGTAAAGTGGTAAAATCATGTGACTTCTGGATTTCAGAATTGAGAAATAAGCTCTGTTGGTATGTATATAGATTATAAACATTAATCTCTTTTAATGTGGACCAATAAAACTAGATTTTCTGTGTACTGATATTTTTTCAGAAACAAGCCTCCAAAATTAAAAATGACTTGAAACTATTACAACTCAATTAAAAGCTTATTTTTATCATTTTTCAGGGCGCCGTTGGTCTCACTGGTCCAAAAGGAGAACAAGTAGGCCAACATTTTTTTTTAATACGTAGAATTTTAATGTTATAATATTTAACATTAATAATTTGATCTGTATTATAATGCATGTAATGCATGTTTGTTTAGGGACCACCTGGTGAAGAGGGAACACCTGGAGACAAAGGAGATGTTGTAAGTCAAAACGGCACACATTTTAATTTCTTTGAATGTATTGGTTATGTATTCAAGCACAGGTCATGACCCCCTTGCTGATTCTAAACTCAATGTCCATTTATTTTCCCAGGGTGATGAGGGAGAGCCAGGCGAGAAAGGATCGGTGAGTTTGTTTTGAGAAGTGATGCTATTGTGACTAAAACCTTTTAAATTAAATTTCTGTTATTTAAATAAACGTTAACTGAAATATAAAAAAAAAACTTCAATTTGTTTTATTTCAGCATTTCTCATTTTCATTTAGTTAAAATAACTAAAACTGATATAAAAAAATGTATAAAAACTAGAAATATCTAGACATATGAAAAAAAACTAATAAAATGACAAAAACAACAAAAATACTAAAATGAAAACGGAACATATTTAAAAAAAAAAACTAATTCAAAATATTCATAAAACTATGATAGTATCTCAATATTTTTAATCCATAAAATGTGAAAAAGTGTACAAAATTAAATGTTAAATCTCCTTAAAATGTATCAGTTTTTATCATTTGTTGTGTTCAGACAGGAAAACCAGGAGATGCAGGAAATAAAGGCCCGGAGGGTGGGCGTGGACAACATGGACCTGAGGGCCCAGCAGGACAGCCTGGCCCGAGAGGCATGCAAGGAGACAGAGGAGTACCTGGACTGCCTGGGGGACAGGGACGACCAGTACGACTGCTTTAATTATCTTATTATTGTGGCCTTAATTGCATGACATTTTATTGTAGAGAGTTTTATTTTTGTCATTCCAACTGGATTTTGCTGTACTAAACTTGCTAGTGATAGTGATAGTTCACCCAAATGTGAAAATTCGTCGATCCAAACCTGTAAGATCTTTGTTCATCTTCAGAACACAAATTAAGATATTTTTGATGAAATCTGAGAGCTTTCTGACTTTCAGTAGACAGCAACACATCTGAACCGTTTACATGAAGAGGAAGCATGCGCTTGCGTCATGATACTCTCTCCACAGTGGTGGCGCGCCAGGATGGGAGGAAAATAATTGTTAAATAAATCGTTATTTTAGCTTTCTTTGCACACAGAAAGTATTGCCGTAACTTCGTAAAATTACATTTGAACCCCTGATGTTACGTGGATTATTTTAACAATGTCTTTGCTACATTTCTGGACCTGAGAATATTTCAGTTGCGTCGCTGTCTATGCAGGGTCAGAAAGCTCTCGGATTTCATCAAAAATATCTTAATTTGTGTTCAAAAGATGAATGAAGGTCTTACGGGTTTGGAATGACATGAGGGTGAGTAATTAATGACAGAATTTTCATTTTTGGGTGAACTATCCCTTTAAACAGTTGACAGACCATCAGGAGTTTTAACTTCAGTTTGATCTAAAGTGATTTGTTCGTTTTTTCTACATGGAGTCAGTGAGAAAATATTAATAGTGTCCACATGATTTTCCTCCAGGGCCAAGCACCAACAGATGAACACATCAAGCAGGTCTGCATGAGGGTTTTGCATGGTCAGTATTTTGATATTCAAACAGATATTTATAATAGTTTGACTCATTTATTTAAATGATTGTGTTATTCTAAAATTTCGTGCCATTTCTCGTTTCCTCACAGGACAGCTTGCCCAGTTGGCAGCCAGTCTGACAAGGCCAGAGTCGGGCGTCTCTGGGTTGCCAGGTCCTCCTGGTCCCCCTGGGCCTCCAGGCCCCGCTGGAGACAATGGTTTCCCTGGGCATCCTGGAAGCAGAGGACTGCCAGGTCTCAAAGGGCCCCCAGGGCTCTTAGGAAGGAAAGGACCCAAAGGTATTTTGAATTTTGCATTTTGATGTTGAAGGTTTTTGTTGTAAAGATGCAATCACATCTACCCTACCTGACATGACGAAAATGTACCATGTTCTCGACGAAAATGTACCAAGATGCGAAATACATACCAATAAGTACATATCACTGCAGTTTCCAACAGAAATGAACACTAGAAGTGGTAAAACAGTGGGCACTTGTAATTGTTTTCATACACATTTATGATTACAGCTCCATATGTTTCGCTTACCAGACAAAACAAGCTTGCTTGGTAGCTCAGCCCTCACGGAATTTGACTTAGGATGCGGAATCCTTGGGAACGAATCCTGTGAAAATATGACTCACGATGAAAACTGAAAGAAAAGAGATCAAAAAACAAGCTAAACGGCATGCTTGCGATTGCTTTTTGACATCACATTTGCTTTTGTTTATACTGTCGAGTAGGTTTAGGTGTAGTGCAGATGGAACGTTATTTTAAAATGTCACGGAGCATATACAGTTATAGCGCCTCTCAACAGCCATTTCAAGTCAGAACTGTGATGAACAATGTCATATAAAACGGACCATATGTACAGTTTTATGCAAAAGTTTGGGAATCCCTTGCAGAATCTGTGAAAATGTGAATAATTTTAACAAAGTGAGAGATCATACAAAATGCATGTTATTCTTTATTTAGTACTGTCCTGAGTAAGATATTTTATATAAAGATGTTTACATATAGTCCACAAGACTGAAATTTTTAAAATAACCCCCTTCAAATGTTTGAGAACCCTTGGTTCTTAATACTGTGTGTGGTTACCTGGATGATCTACGACAGTTTTTTTGTTTTGTGATGGTTGTTCATGAGTCCCTTGTTTGTTCTGAACAATTAAACTGAGCACTGTTCTTCAGAAAAATCCTCCAGGTCCTGCAGATTCTTCAGTTTTCCATCATCTTTTGCATATTTGAACCCTTTCCAGCAGTGACTGTATGATTTTGAGATCCATCTTTTCACACTGAGGACAACAAACAAAGGCTCAAACATTCCCTGGTGCTCCAGAAGGAAACATGATGCATTAAGAGCTTCAAACTTTTTGAATTTAAAGATCAAGGTAAATTGTACTTAATTTGTCTCCCGGGAAACATCCGGGAAGTATCTTCTGTTGCTTCCGAAGGGCAGCACTAAATGGAAAAAATATATATATTTCAACAAAACAAGAAAAATTTGGACATCTTCATCCTGTTCAAAAGTTTTCACCCCCCGGCCCTTAATGCATCATGTTTCCTGCTGGAGCATCAGTGAACGTTTGAACCTTTTTTAATAGTTGTGTTTGAGTCCCTCAATTGTCCTCAGTGTGAAAAGATGAATCTCAAAATCATACAGTTCAAATATGCAAAAGATCCTGGAAAACTGAAGAATCTGGAGGATTTTTCTGAAGAACAGTTCTCAGTTTAACCTTTTCAGAACATACAAGGGACTCAAAAAAAAAGTGTCGTAGATCATCCAGGTAACCACACACAGTATTAAGAATCAAGGATTCCCAATCTTTTAAAGGGGGTTATTTTAAAAAATTTTAAAATTTGTAAACATCTTGTATGTAAAATATCTTACTCAAGACAGTACTAAATAAAAATAACATGCATTTTGTATGATCTGTCTTATTTTGTTCACATTTTCACAGATTCTGCAAGGGGTTCCCAAACTTTCGCATAAAACTCTACATTCATCTGTTTCAGGGAAAAAACAGCACTCTTAGCGCCATTCAGTGGACATTTCACATCAAATATGTCACAAAACAAACATGGTGTATTTCGCGTCTTGTGAAAACATTCTCATAGGTACGTTTTCATCATTAGATCAGGTTCCATTTACCATTGTTTGCCGAATTTTTGGGCCAAAATCCAGTCATTTCAATAGGAATCCACAAATTTTCTTTCGTGCAGGTTTCACTATGGTTTTTAGTTGGTCAAGCAGATTTGCCATGTTTACCACGAGAAAAGTAATTTGGTTGAAAGTGATTTCTTTGTGACACTTTACACTGAAAAATGGACCGAAATTTTGCTCGTGATCTCACCGTAAGGCTACTAATGATTTCATAAATACCATGTTTTCAGTTTAGATGTGTTTTAACATTATTGTAAGTCAGTCTGTGGCTTCCACAGCCCACCTAAAAAAGTTACAAAATATGTAATTTAAAATCATAACAATGCTCTAAATACCTTTCATGTGGCTTTTGCCTATATGTTAACCGATTCCAGAGGCATTTCAAATCCATTCCAACTTTATTCCGACTTTATTCAACAATTTTTTCTATTCTGTCTCAGTCTCCAATGCGGTTTTGTGGTCCAGGGTCACATATGGTTGTCTACATTTTATTATCAGCATTTACCTTTGTTTTATTCTGTTATTTTACACTAACCAGAACAAATCTAGGAAACATTTTTGGGATATGAAGCACCATCTGACAGCCCTAAATCCCATATTACACTGTGAAATCTTTGCCTTCTCCTTAATTTAGGTGACCAGGGTGATAGGGGAGACAGAGGGCCCACAGTGGTGGGGCCTAAAGGTATACCTGGACCACCTGGACTCCCAGGTAAGAGCAAGGCCTACATCTCATCTAATATCCATAACTGCATTCATCATGCCTCTGACTGCTGGCCTGTTTATCCACCTATTCTCAGGTGACCCTGGAAAACCAGCATATGGCAGTAACGGGCGTGACGGGCTGAGAGGACCAGTAGGTGCTCCTGGAATGCCAGGTGTGCCCGGGCCACCTGGTCCCCCCGGCCCTACCGGATACTGCGAGTCATCTCAGTGCGTACTTCAAGCAGTTGCAGGTCCAATGTCTGTCAAAGAATCCAACATGAAGGGACCAGATGGTCTATGAGCTGACAGCCATCAGCGAGCCACACATCAGAGCCCAGAGTCTCTGGACAGGGAAACTTGAGAGACTAATGGAGTGACTCCCTCTACGAGGAGATTTCTGTGTCGATGGTATAGTCAGGTGTGATTGTATTTATCAAACACCAGTGTGAAGTTGGATCAATTCATGCTAGGATTCCCAGTTTCATTCAGTCCCCTTTTTTTTGGATATACTTTTGTATAGTTCTAATATTTCTATTAAGAATCAAAATAAATCTAAATTGCCCCAGTTATAGCTTGCAAAAACTACATGCTATATTTTAATTTTATTTGAAAATACTTTGAATATTGAATCATGCTGTCACAACCTAGTCACTTTACACATTAAAGGCTGTTCAAAGGACTTTAAATCAGTTTCAATCAGAGGGGGTCCTAAACCTTGTAAATTTGTCAATATTGCATTGTTAAAAAAATAACTTGCAAGCATTTTATTAAATCGTTTTCAGGTTGTTTTAACCTTAAGAGACATTCTCAGATTTTGTGAAAATGCTTATGGTTCTTTGCAGTGGGCGAGAGTTTTTGATGTTTAAAAACCATCTAGGAATTTTCTATATACTTTATTTATTGGAGAAAGCATTGATGTGACACCAACAGTTGTGAAAAGGGAGGAAAAATAAAAGAATTTTGATAAAGTGCTGCTGTTTTTAATTTAAAAGTTAAAACTCAGAAGAGGCAAGATTTTCCTTCAGTGTATTTTTATTGTACTCTCAAATTGGCAAACTTGTCTCTCGCTATTCTAAAACATATATCCAATGATATAAATAGGTGATTTAACAGTACACATAATCAAATACCGTACATAAATCAAGTATCGAAATATTAAGTTACGCACATCAAATAAAAAGGCATAAAAATACCGCAGACATTGAGGTCCAGTTTTAAGCCAAAACACAAACATCACACTATTGACATGGCAGTAATAGGTAAACAAAGTTTGGATAAACAACAAAAAGTAGTACCCCACCCTTCAATATATTTATATAAAGACATTTTATTTTCCTCTATTTTTTTTCCTCTCTTCCTGATTTTTTTTCTGCAAAAGACATCTTTGAGAAACCTCTCCAAATGCCACCGAGAACTCCTCCACCAGTGTGCATCTTTCTGCTGTAATAAGGCATTTATTTTAGATCTTTTTGGAGGCAGGCATTTATTACAGATTAATAAAAATGCATGAAATTTGTTTTTTTAATCAAAGCATATTATGTGTTTGGCAGAGGTGGGATTTGACCAACAAAAACGTCATCGCAAAACACTAAGCTCATGTTCAAACAAGCACTTGATCTTGCTGACAGAGGTTTCTCCACAGGAAATACATAAAACAAAGAGAAGGGAGGGGGACACTAGTAACGAAATAAGCTTAATTTTTGTAACGGCATTTTCACAGTTACCATGAAGAGAACAAACTACTTAAGCCAGATACAAACTCCCATTACACATTTGAGAAAGGCTGATGCGCAAGCTTTTACTGGATGCAGCAGTTGTTGCGGTGCCCGTTGGAATCCTTGAATCGAAGACGCATTTTGGGACGATATTTTTCCAGATAGAAGAGCTGCTTGCTGTTAAATGCTCCACGGCGCTTTCTGATAAAAAAAAAAATTAAAAATTAAATTAATTAACATTTACCTTTAAGAATGGAGATCACATCCTGACTTGTAAGAGTGGGCATGGCCTTTTGTAAATTTTATGGGTGTGGCTTCCAGTCCCATCTGCGTCCAGCTATTTTTAGCTGTACAAAACAGCTCATTTTGCTGCTTGACACTGCAAATTGGTGTCTTACAATGTTATTTTAATGTATTATTTTAATTATGAGCAGACTGGTTTGTAGTGCAAACAGTTTTACCGTTTACTGCACGCTGTTATTCTTCTCGTTATTTCACTATAGCGGACAATGAACCAGAAGTCTTACCCATAGGCTTACTTCCGTGTTCAAGAATAAGTTGGATAGGGCCCTATGAAATCGTTTTTATTTTTTCCCAAATTCAGTGTTATTTTTTTCTAAATTCCGTTTTTCCATTTTAATTTTTCTAGACTATGATTGAATTAAATAATTCTGTTTTAATAGAACATATTTAATCAAAAACCATCATGACACTTACACAATTTAACCGCAATTTATTAAAAGTTTAACAAAATTTCAATTTAAGGCTCTATGAAATGTTTTTTTTTTTTCAATTCAGTTTTATTTTCACAAAATTCTGTGTTTTCCATAAATTTTCTGGATTCCATTTTATTGGTTTCATAAAAGGTTTCCCTAAAAAGCATCTCTAATTAACTGATTTTATTTTTAAAAAATAATTTATTATTATATTATACATTTTTTTTTCCCCAGAAATACTGTTGTATATTTACATTTTCCTGATAAATAAATTCTGGTAAAAATTCTTTAAAAATTATGTTTTAATAATAATTTTTAATAATATTATTACATAAAGTAATATATTTCTGTCACAGTTTCTTCAAGTCAAAACAAACTTTTATTTTGACAGGTTGCTGTGAAGACCTTTAAGTTTCTGTTTGTATTTGATATGTTGATAGTTTTTCTGAAAAGAAAATGCTTATGAAGTGACTCTCAGAACAGTTCCAGAGATTGTGTTTATGTGTTCATGTACTCATGTATTGAGGCTGAAAACACTGCGTCACGTGTGCTTCAGTATGTGCATAGTAAACTAAACTGCGCACCTGTGCCATTCATTCACACACAGACACGCAGTACATTCATATTCTGGATTCATATTTAATCTTTTTTGCGGCTTAACATTCACAGGCACTAGTCCATAACACGTTGACCTACTTTTGATTTATTCATCTAAAATTTGCCAAATTCCATGGCATTCCGCATTACAGTAAATTCCACTTTTATGGAATGCGTTTTCCGCATCACAGAAATCATAGGGCCCCATGACCATTATTCTTATTTTCAAAAATACAAAGTTAACTCACTGTCGAATGAATTGAACAGCATCCTCATATTTCATCCCACACTCAATCAGGGCCAAAGCAACCAGTACTGGGGCTCTGTGGGAAAGAAAACAACTAAGATTTTCATGCAAAACTCATAAAAAACATTTTTATTTCATGTTTACGCCTAATGATAAATGCAATGATATTGAATCCCACAAAATTACCTTCCAAGGCCTGCAACACAATGTACAGCAATGCAGCAGCCTGGCTCCTCCCTAAACTTAACCCGAAGAAGGTTTAACCAATCATCGACGATCTGATTAGATGGAGGAGCTCCATCATCAAAGGGCCAATCCTTTGTAACAACAAAAAACATATGAATGAGATAGAAATGGACATTTCTATTACTTTTCATGTAGGTAAATGGTTCATGTGGACTTACCAGAACCTGAATACCTTCTTTGACAACCAGGTTTGCATCATACGTGGCCTCACACACACGAACTACCGTTGTCACCCCATATTTCTTCAGTTCCTAATAGATGGGAGGGAACATCATGTAAGTGCTGTTTTGCTGTGCAATAGTCTTTCCAAAACTACACTTTGTGTGTTCAGGCCATTTCAACCAACACTCACCTCAATGAATTTGTGAAGCGTGGCATTAGTGGGGTTGTGGGTAATGAGGAATCTCATGTTTTTGTAAGTGATCTCCACTGGGGCAGGTCTATTCATACGAGCCATTTTTGACTTTAAAATAGCTTGAAAACCTTAAAGAAAAACGGGAGAAACTCTCTCCAATAACAAAAAGAAAATTTGGCGGATACAATTAGGAAAAATAAGGTATGACCCCCAAAAAAAAAAAAATCGAAAACAAAAATCCTAGAAAACAAGGCTGGTTCTCTGGTGAGAGTGAAGACGTAGGGCCAACGAGGGCAGTGAACTTCAAGAGATTTTTTTTACCCCATCCAGAACCGCCGACCGCTGTGGACGCCCGCTCACCAAGCCCGATACCGCCAACGTTAAAACTGTAACACAAGTCTCTCTACTGATGAGGTAGTGAGGCTAGCCGTTCACTTCTCTGCATAAACGCCGTGCTGAGCCTGGCAGTAGTCGCCACTGCCCTTCAGAAACTCCATAAATGTGTGACCCAAAACACCACAGAACTGCTGCAAGGACACAAGAACAGAAGCACAAGCGGTCAGGATGGCACATGACTTCATTTATCTTTTTCACCCCAATTTAAAGCAGCCATTTTTCTGCTTGTCTAGTTGGGCCACTTTATATTTACATTCATAATTTTTATAATTTTTATTATATTATTTATACTATTTTTCTATTATATTATTCATTTTAAAATTATATTAGTAGTCTACATTTTTTTTTCTTTCAGTATTGCTGGACATTACAAATAAATCAAACATTCATGACATTTAATCAAATGGCAAAACAATCACTGACTAGTTTTTAATTTATTCTAATGCATATTCATTATTTTAGCCTAATATGTAGTAGTCCACAAATATGATTTTTTTAAAGCTTCTAAAAATGTATCAATTTTATTATTATTTTTGTAAGTCTACATAATTGCTGTACATAATACAATAAAATACAAATAAATCAAACATTTATGACAATTAATTCATGGCAAAACATAATTACTGACTAGTTTTTAATATTAAATCCATTCTTATTTACTCAGTTGCATATTCATTATTTTAGCCCAATGTAGTAGTCTAGAAATATGATTTGTAGACAACTTATTTTTAATGTTGTCAGTGTCTAAAGTCTCTTATTATTATTATTATTATTATTAATAATAATATAATATATATATATATATATATATATATATATATTTTTTTTTAATAATGGAAATTATATATGCATAAATTGTAACTACAAAAATCATGAACAAGGTAAATATTAATGTTTAGTTTTACACATTTTTTAATCCATTCTTAGTAGTGAGTACTAACACTACCAAAATTTTGCAGTTTTGGCCATACCTCATAAAAACAACTATTTACATTGACAAATCATAAAAACTATGAACTGAATCATGTCATCATCAGGTGCATTAACATGAAAAAAACTACAAGAAGGTGCATCATTGCCTACTTTCCTCACTACTGTGACTATTTTACAAAATAACCTAATTTTTTTTGTTGTTTTTTTGAAAAATTCCATCAGACAACCTGATACAACTATGGATATAAGATGACACCCTATACTGACCAATTAGCAGCCAGTATCAATGTTTTAATCTCAAATTTGCACATTCATAAACACATACACATCCCTATAGGATAAACTCCTAAATCAGAGTATTATAAACAGCATGAAAAGCAACATTATCTCCCACAAACAAATGACTCAGAGGTGAGTCACTGTGCGGAATGTGGGTCATTGTTTCAGAGGAAACACTTGAGCAGGCGTGTGACCGCTTCAGATGGGCTGTGTTTTCTGCGAAGGCTGAAATCTTTATGTCAGTCCCGTGAGGACACACACGTGTCTCAGCAGCTCTATGGGATTACCACATACTAAGCCTCTTTTGAAAATCACTTTAAAAAGACGCAACAAACATCGTGTAGCAGTAACTTAAATCTAGATGTAATTCAAAAGAAAGGCGCAGATGGTTGGCTGACTTATTTTTAAGTGTAATGGCCTCAAAAAATGTAAATTTTATTTGAGAAACAGGTCACGGTTTGAGATGCGGTGAAATATTACAACCGATGTTATGTTTTATACTGAGCAAAAATAGAAATTAAAATATCCAAAACATCAGGATATGCTAATTGATGAGGACTGACACAAAGACTTCCGCTTAGCTAATATTAGCATTAGATCAGAAAACTCACCGATTATATTAATTTTCATTAAAAATCGCAACACATACTCTCTTTGTTAGCTACTTACTCTTATTCACTCTTAAATTTAATCGATTTAAGTGAAATAAAAGGGCTAAATGTCGTGTTCGGTTCTCAGTGATGTAGCTGTGAGGCTAACTCACGGCTAACACCGTCGCCAAGCGATTATTTCAACGACATTATAGCTGTAAAATGTAACATTTGTAATAACATACACATTTTTTTGTTTTGTAGATGGTTACATCAAAATAAAATAGATTTATTAATGTATATATAAACTGTGGTCGACGACAAAACCTGTTTTGCTCTAATGCTAATTAGCTCACACTAGTTCGCAGTTAAGACTAAATTACACGAAAATACAACCTTAAATCCGCGTCAAAACGTAAATATGTATATGTTGAAAAGGTTGACTTACTGGAATATGCTTACTCATTGAAGATTGTAGCTTAATCATAAAGCCGCTCCGGAGAATAATTGTTGAGGTGTTTAACCATACAGCGCTGCCGTGTGTGTGACGAGAGTCTCCGGTAACCGGTTACAGCTGGACTCAAGAAACCGCACCCTACAACACCCTACAACACACTACAGCACATACAGCCTTACTCGCGTTCCATCCACACAAAATTAGAGTCTTTTTTATTAACAACACAGTTTTATGATTTATTTTTATTTACAATTTTATTATAAAACGCTACAAAAATCAAGTTTATCATGAATTGTAATTACATTCTAAACACATCCTACAATAAATATTAATACAATGATACTTCTATTTTAAAAGTTTATTAAATAAACCATAACAAAATAGCATGTATTTAATTATATTCATATTCTAAACACATCATATATCTTAAATAAATATTTAATATTTAAATAAAATGTAATTGTACATAAAATTATTATTATTAATAATAATATTTCAAATGTTATTAAATAAATAGTTTATTACATGCATATTCTAAACACATCCTATAATTTCAAATAAAATTATTATGATAATAATAATACTTAAAAATGTATAAGACGTTACAAAATAAACTTCAAAAACAACAGACTGTGGAAAAGCATAAAAACAATGCCAGCAAGAATGCAAGCTGTTATTAAGGCCAAAGGAGGCCATACAAAATATGTTTTTTTTTTAGTTATTATGTGAGAATAAAGACTATTTAGTTGTTTCAGTTTGTTATTTGCCTATAATAAATGACAATAATTGATTTAGTTTTTAACAAGTTTTTGCAGGTGGTCTAACAAATTTAAGCACAAATTTCTTAGACAGTATTTATTGACTGTAATTGGGTATCTGAATAAAAAAAAAGTTAATTGAGTGCTTTACAAATTTTTCTGTCCTTTATGTAAAACAGTAAATTAAAAAAATCATGAATAAAAACAATATATTTATATTTAACAACATATTTTAGCATCAGAAACACTACTGTTCTCTCTCTCTCTCTCTCTATATATATATATGTGACCCTGGACCACAAAACCAGTCTTAAGTCGCTGGGGTATATTTGTAGCAATAGCCAAAAATACATTGTATGGGTCAAAATTATAGATTTTTTTTATGCCAAAAATCTTAAGTAAAGATCATGTTGCATGAAGACATTTTGTAAATTTCCTACTGTAAATATATCAAAACTTAGTTTTTGATTAGTAATATGCATTGCAAAGAACTTAATTTGGAAAACTTTAAAGGCTATTTTCTCAATATTTTGAATTTTTTGCTCCCTCAGATTCCAAATACTGAAATAGTTGTATCTCGGCCAAATATTGTTCTGTCTTAACAAACCATACATCGATGGAAAGCCTACTTATTCAGCTTTCAGATGTTGTATAAAGCTCAGTTTTGAAAAGTTGACACTTATGACTGGTTTTGTGGTCCAGGGTCACATATGTATGTGTGTGTGTGTGTGTGTATGTATATATATATATATATATATATAGTCATAAATACATTTTTGTAGCTATCTTTGAAATATACTTTTTATTTATTTAATTTGCTATAAACTGGACAGTTTTATTTAACTCAACTACTGTTTACAAATGCTATATAGCTGGCTTAAAATGAACCCAAAATAGGTTGAAAATTAAAAATCTGACACATAATTACTAGAGACATCAGCAATAGTTAAAAGGTGAACGTTAAACATATTAATAAATGTTATTTTCCATCCTAATTTGGTTTTATTTTGATCAAGAAATATAGTATTTTTTAAACAATAGTTGAGTTAAATAAACCTACCCAGTAGGTTGGGTTAAACATTTAATCACTAAGTCAAAACCCAGTCGGTGGGTTTGTCCATATTTAACCCAGCATTAGGTTGTTTTTAACCCAGCATTTTTTTTAAAGTGAAAGGCATGTCACTATGTATTCATTTATGTTTCCATTATAAGCAATGGCTTTGGTATTCTGTTAAATAACCTTTTAGTCAAACAACTGCATCTTTCTAGAGATTCGATGAATAATGTGTTGTGGGCTGTTGAAAACAGCTGATGTGCAGAAGCTCACAATAGATGAGTGGGACTGAACAGACTGGACGGTTCATGCAGTTGGTTGGGGTGAAAGGAAACAGATTGGTTTGTTTCAGTCTCTGTTAGTCAGTTGTGTGAGCCACTTGAATTGGACCAGATGGTTATGAGTTTCCAAATATTTACATAAAAAACAGCATTATGCAGGAATCAGAGGAATCCAGAGATATGGTAAATCTAAAAATTGAAATTATTTGTAATTTTTTATGTTTATTTGTTAATTTTGTATGTGCACAGTTGATTAAAGTAATTCAAACTTCTTCAGGAAAAAATTCCAGACCAGGTGGATGGAGGAAATATGAGTACAGAAAAAAAGGGTGCGGATTCACGAGAGAAGCGTCTTTCTTCCTCTGAATGGGACAGAAAAGGGACATCTCTACCCTTAGTACCATCAAACGTACCAATTCCAGGCCCCACACACGACCCCATCATTATTTCCATCGGCCCTCCACATCGTTGTGCCTCTGTTTCCAGTGAGTCTCAGTACCAGGGTCTCTCAAGAGAAGACGACTACACCAACAGACATGGATGGAGAAGGGAGAACGTGCAATATTACCCATCAACTGCTGAGGGTGGCGTCCCCAAACAAACAATGGATGAACTTAAAAGCGTGTTGCGTGAGAGCACCCTACTCGGTGCAAAAGGCCAAGATGAAAGAAGAAGCTACCCTCCGGGTCAAAGAGTGGACTGTAAGCCAGACCAGATGCCATCTAAGAGTTTTACCACCTTCAAGCCCCTTTCAGAAGCTAGGAGAGCATCCAGACTAAGAGAAGGAAGTTCTGGCTGGGATTCTGGCGGGTCTTCGACGACCGATGGACCTCCAGGGAGGTCCTCTGGTATGAGTTCACCCACTGCTGAGACATCCCACTGGGAAGAAGCTGGCACGTCACACTCAGGTCAGAAAGATGATTTATGGTTGCCTCAATTTACTTTAACTAGCTCATTGTTCAACCATCTGTCTATTATTTCATATTCCCAACAGACAAGGAGAGCTCACAGGCACTCTCTTTTGCATCTCAAAGCTTCATTTCTGATGTTGAGCGCATAAAACAGCAAATTGCCCGGGAAAACATAACCTTTGTTCGCTTTGAGGCCACTGATCTTCATGGCGTTTCCCGATCCAAGACAGTACCGGCTCGATTCTTTCATGTAAATGCTTCTTATTTATTTCATATATCTGAGTGGTGTGCGGTGATGTTCTAAAATGAGGAGGCAAACCCTGAGAGAACACGTACATCATGTCACATTTGCCATCACGTACATTTGACGTCTACATTTACATCTGCAAGATGTATTTTATAGAGTGTCTATAAGACGTTTTGTTAAATAGATGCTTATTAGATGTCTTTAAGATGTTTATGGTTTAGAATGTATGTAAAACTGACATATTACAGATGTCTGTCAGATGTTTGTACACAGCGGATGTTTTCCACATCACGCAATCTTTAACAATCTTTATCGCATTTGTGCTATCTGCTATTTTGTTTTGTTTTTGTTTTATACAAATTCATGGCCCAGTCACATTTTCTTGGTTAAATAAACATTACTTACACTATCAGAAAATATATATATATGTATATATATACACACACACACACACACACACACACATTAAGTAAGCTATTCTATTTATTAAAGCTAAGTATGAATCTAATCAGGTTAGTGTTTTTAAGCATTTTATATTTATTTCACATAATAGCTCAAGGCAATAACAATTTAAACTATATATTTAATTTGTGAACTTATGTTCAGCTATTCTTTTAAATAGTTGACATTTACTACTTTTGAATTTTTCGGATCATCAGTCATCAAAGCACGGTAAATATTGGTCACAGACATGGAGATTTACTGATTTCATTTCACCAACCTGATTACTCACTAAATACTTCCACAGTCATTTAAGTCTCATTTTGACGTTAAAAAAGTGGTTATATGTAGTGTACGAGTTGTTTTACTACTTTTTAAATTAGCCTTCTCATTACCGCCATTACATATTGTTTATTCAGACAGACTCGCGAACGCGGAACGCACACGAACACAAGAGGCGGGATTTATCGTATGAACCAATCACAGCCGAACATAACCAGTCATATCCAATCGTTTTTTGCAGTAAAACTTAAAGATAAACAACTATATCCCCTGGTGAAAAAAACAGCATATGCTGGTAGGTATGTTTTGATGCTGGGATGCTGGTTAGGCATGTTTTGATGCTGGTTTAAGCTGGTCCTTTGCTGGTTTAAGCTGGTCCTTAGCTGGTTTAAGCTGGTCCTTTGCTGGGTTTATGCTGGTTTTAGCTGGTCATGTTGCTGGTCGAGGACCAGATAAACCAGCAAAGGACCAGCTTAAACCAGCAAAAGACCAGCTTAAACCAGCATCAAAACATACCTAACCAGCATCCCAGCATCAAAACATACCTACCAGCATATGCTGTTTTTTTCACCAGGGTCTACTTTTTTCCTCAACGCGGAAATAAGCCTGTGAGCGAGACTTCCGGTTCATAATCCGCTATAGGGAAATAACAAGAAGAATACCAATGTGCAGTTAACTGTAAAACTGTTTGCTCTACAAACCAGTGTGCTCATAATTAAGATAATATATTAAAATAATGGTAAGAAACACCAGTTGCAATATCAAGCAGCAACAAGCTGTTTTGTACAGCTAAAAATTGCTTACAGCAGATTTGATGCTAGTAATAAGTTTGACTGTTTAGTGTTCTGTGTAATAATTGTCATATTTTTAAAATAGTGTAAAATACTGAAAAAGTACTTACATTACTCATTATTGACACCACAGGAAAAAGCGGTATATGGCATCCCTATGCCGAGAAGCTACCTGGAGTTAACCCTAAGCCCCAAAGTCAACGAAGTTGATCATCCGAGCGCAGCCAACTTCAGCAGTGATATCCTCCTGGTTGCAGATCTCTCCACGTTCCAAATCCTTCCCTGGGCGGACCAGACCGCTCGACTTATCTGTGACCCATGCACGATCACCGGAGTGCCACTGCGAACATCACCCCGCCTCATAGCCAAGCAGATGCTTGGCCAACTCCAGAGCATGGGCTTCTCTCTCCACTCGTCCTTCACGTACGAGTGCTGTATCTTCGGAGCCCCTGAACGAGTGGGACCCAAAGCTGTGTTCTTTCCTGCCACCACTCTGTTGAGCAACTACGACCTACCCTTCCTCCAGCAGCTAGTCAGGGGGATGTACTACATGGGAGTTGACGTTGAAAGCTTCTCATCTGCAAATGGACCAGGACAGATGGAGATTTGCTTCAAACCACGATTTGGAATCGACGCCGCCGATAGCGCCTTCACCTTCCGCACAGGAATCAAAGAGATGGCCAGGAAGTTTGACTACATCGCTACCTTTTTCACAGATGACAACATTCACAATTCCGGGTTGCTCTCCCATAGCCTTTGGGATGCCAGTGGCAGAAAAAGCCTTTTCCACTCAGGCAACGGAGAACTTTCGGAGATCGGCAGAAAGTGGCTTTCGGGTCTTCTCCATCACTCGGCCGCTCTGAGCTGCCTCTTGGCTCCAGGGATTGGCTGTCGAAACCAGCTTTCCAAAGGCAAGAAAAATTCCAAGAACCTTCTTTACGCCACATGCGGCTGCAATGACAATAGCTGCGCCTTTAATGTAAAGGTTCATGGTGGACGGGAGACTCACATCGATAACAAGCTGGGTTCAGCAATGGCCAACCCTTACGTTGCGTTGGCGGCCACAATAGCAGCAGGACTGGACGGTATTAGGCGTAATCTGAATACCGAACAGGTTCTAAGCAAAGCTCCAGGTCAGCAGAAACAATTTCCAATTCCTGTTAAACTGGATGATGCTTTAGTGGCTCTGGCAGAGGACAGTGTAATTCGTGGTGCGCTGGGAGAGCCTTTCGTGCAGTATTTTATTGCCATGAAGCATGTAGAGATTGAGACCCAAGAGCACGATGCCGACAAGAACAAGGGACTTGAGTATTTTATTTAACTTCTGAATTTGCTGAATGATTTTGTGCATTTGAACCCAAGAAAATACATTTCATGACCCTTGGTATTAAAAACTTGTTTGTCTTCCTTGCAAACAAGATTTCAAAATAAAATCATACAACTGACTGATATCTGCTTCAGACTGACTGATTTCATTTACAGCATTAATGAGCATTAATGGGCCTAAATGGTGTAAACAAGATTCTTGACCTGGAAATCCTGGTTCAGTTTAGCCAACCACAAACACCTTTTGTTCTTTAGACAGTTTTTTTGTATTCTTCTCCTTGATTTGTTATAACCTTTGGCAGTCTATAGTACTCCAAATGTTTTTCCTGGTCTGACCGATTAGTACAGCATGACAATAATTGACCATTTTCAGCAGCAATAATCGAAAAAATTTACAAGTTTCATCCGGTTCAGTGGCATTGTTTACGTTCAGTGCTGCCAATATGGCCGACTGATGACGTGTCATTAAAATACTCCACTGTTGGCTCGTGAAGTTGCTAATGTCATGATAGAAGTTCCTTAAAATAAAATTATTATTATTATTCGAAAGACCTATCGTTTTACTACATAAGACCCTCATTCCTCAGCGAGCCCTTGGAAGCTGTACTGAAACTGCAATTTGGACCTTTAACCTGTTGGCTCCCATAGAAGTCTACTATATGGAGAAAAATCCTGGAATGTTTTCCTCAAAAAACTTCATGTCTTTTCGACTGAAGAAATAAAGACATGAACATATTGGATGACATGTGGGTGAGTAAATTATAAAGATTTTTTTTTTTGGAACTGAACTAATACCTAAAGCCTGGTTTCAGAGGCTGCGCTAGACTTTAACATTGTCCGTCATTTTGACAGACAGGGTTGTACAAATTCCGTCATAATCTGTTATTACACGTTATTTTAATTTTCGTACTTTAATTATAATAACACATTTAATTGCTTTATTTTTTGTTCACACTTTCCTTTTTAATCATGAACCTACAAGACGACAGCGCAGTGTTTAAAATAGGGATGGGACAATACATCGATTCGTGGATCGATTCTGAGATCTTCCGAATGCATTGTCATTCTCTTTGGAAGGATTCTGAGCTTAGGTTTTAACAACAGATGGCGCTGTAACCTAGTTTTTATCTGCACACTCATGCTCATGAAGAAGAGTGCTGAAGGAAACTTGTGCGTTCGGCTGAGTCATGTAATTTCAGTTTGGCTCAGAATGCGTTTATGACGCGAGATTAATGTAAACACAGCCCACCGTGAACACCCTTGTAATTCGCTTCAACGTTTTCAAATTGTATAAATAATTATTTTAGGTTCAAGTGCATGTAAGGATTTGGAAACAAGCAGAGCACGGCTGTTTCTAAAGCAAGCAGTGCCATCTGCTGTTCAAAACTAGGCTCAGAATCGATTTGAGAAAGAATGGCGATGTGTTCGGAAAATCTCGAATCGATGCTGAATCATTTCTCGATTATGGTCCCATCCCTAGTTTAAAAACAAAATATGCTAGGGCTGGGTAAAAAACAAAACATAAACAAACAAAAAAAGATTTCTCAGTTTAATAGATCATCATTTTGATGAACCAATATCGATTCTTAAATCCCAATCGATCTTTTGGTCTATGTTTTCAGCTGATGAATGAACAGTACACATTGCGCCTTTATTCCAATAAATAGCAATAGGCTAGGCTTTGTGTTATTTTTGATATGAAACAAAGTCTCAGATTTCGAATTCTGTCCATTTCATTAGGAAATTCAAGCAATAAATACCGTTTTGCCGCACTTTAATGTGGCGCGATAGATCGCTGTAGCTTCTGTGTACAGGCCTGTGCTAATCAAATGCATAGCAAAACATTGTGACAGTTTCGTTTTTGTTCTGGGTCTCCTGCTCTGCTGCGGGGTGGGAATTACAGCTACAATAGATCGCCCTCAGTTTAATCCGTCAAAGTGACAGACGGCCTTCAGATTTTTCAGTCACTGGTTTATACTCACCGCATCCGAACACATGTCCAAAATGGCGACGTAATTTCTATGCATATTTGCATCACTTTGACGGTAAATCCCATTCTCACGCGCCACGATTGGTCGATTATGTACAATGCCTGCATTTAATTGTTAAAACTACTTTTTGATCAAAAACAAAGCCTAAACCTGGATATTTTAGGCAATACAGAAATCCTGACCAGGACGTGGGAGCTGAGAAAAAGATGATGTCACCCTATTATGCTAAATCAAAATTATTAATGTGAATCTGACCTAGCAGGGATGTCAAATGTCCTGCAGAATTTAGCTCCAACTTGCCCAAACACAATTGCCTGGAAGTTACTAGCAATTCTAAAGATGTGGGTTAGCGGGTTAGCTGGTGGGTTAACGGATAGGAGCAGGACTGGACATCTGTGTCATATACTTTTTTAAACTTAAACCTGTCCCAGTAAGTAGATTTACGTGCACTGTAGAAGTTTGATTATTAAAAAAATGTCATTAACTGTTTAGGATGACTAAAGTAAGAGAAACATCCACAATATAGGAAACCATGAATTTTGAATATATTGTACCCGTAGCAAAGTAGATATTTTGTAAAAGGCAGGGATGTTCAACCATGCTCCTGGAGGGCTGTCCTCCAGCAGAATTTAGCTCCAACATACCTGACTAGAAGTTGCAATCCTGAAGACCCGGATAAGCTGGTTTAAGTGTGTTTAATTACAGTTGTAGCTAAACTCAGAATCTTGGTCTACCAGGCAGTGGCAGTTCTACACTGAATTGCGCCCCGGGCGAGACTCCCTCCCGGCGCCCCCCCAATTTAAGAAAAATTATATACAACAATATACATAATAAAATATAGAATAATTATAGAATAAATCACACTAAAGAAATTTTTTTATTTTTTCACTGCAGAACAGAAAACACAAACTGAAACTAAAATCTTACATTTCTGGCCTTTCTAGATGCAAAGTCATCAATAATGGCATCATATGAGATATGCTCCCCTATTGAATGGTATTGGTTTTAATGGTAAATATAACAGTGTCTGCTGGTATATTATGGATTCTACTGGTGGGTGGGATGGTAAATCCTATTGGAAAAGTGTCCAAAACACACTACAATAAGGAATTTTGTAATAGTTTCACTGGAAAAAGTTAATGGTTCATAATATATATGTATATTAGGCTTTTAGTGTTTTTTTTTTTTTTTAGCAAGGTAAGCATAGAGTTAAGAGTTAACGTTATACCACTAATTAACATAATGACATGAATACCTTAATCATACAGAGAGAACATTGTTGCATACTTTTATCTTTTGCCCGTTTCTCCTCATATTCTTTTTTTCCTAAATTGGGCACCTGACAGCTTTGGTCTTTTTCTCTCTATCGCTGTGTTTACTTTGTAATCGACAATCAACAGATTTCTCATCCCCCAACGCTGTCACTCACGACCAGAAGTCAAGACTAAACCAATTCACCTCCACATCATAATCGTTTATTACCTATTTTTATTAGCAATTTCACACAATTAAATAAAAAAAGTGCAACTTATTGGTCTGTGTTTATAATTTTTTTCTCTCTTTTTTTTTCAAAGTAATATTTTGAATTAAATGTGCGTTATTTGTAATAAAGTAAGGTCTCACTGACATAGTTTAGCCCACCTCCTTGTCCGCTTCATTTGGGAGAGGTGAACTGTACTCTGCTCCCCTCCCCTCATCCCCTCTCCTCTCCTCTCCTCTCCTCTCCTCTCGCTCAGCTTCTGTGTGGCTCCTTCAGCAGCAGGGGCGGCACAGGTATCATAGACAATAGAAAACCGCTTAGCGGCATAGATGATTTTTTTCCTCCAAGTTCGTGTGCCGCCCCCCACGTGTCATGAAAAAATGCCGCCCCGGGCGGCTGCCCCGTTCGCCCATGCCTAAAACCGCCACTGCTACCAGGAACAGGTTTAAACACTGCTTGAATATTGTGTTTAGTTTGGTTAGCGCAGGTGTTTTCAAACCTGCCCTGCACGGAATATTTTGTGTTTCCGTTATCGTACACACCAAAATCCAGTCTTGCAGTCTGTACTAACGATCCGTTTAGATGATTCAGGTAATTTTGATGAGTGAGACATACAAAATGTGTAGTGCAGGTGGGCCTCCAAAACCCTTGGGTTAGCGCAATCTGCTAAATTTGACCTTTATAGTAATCTTGTAGTCAGTAGTCTCAGCCTTAAATGTCACACCCACGGACCGTTGGCTGAACGTCTGATGCATATGGCACAAAAAATTGGAAACACTTCAGGAGTTTCAAAGTCATCATTGGATTGGTTGAAATATACAGGATTTCCAGGAGACATGTGAAGAAGAAAGCCCTCGTGTTTACAACTGTGACAATGAGCGCTTACTAGGATCAACTAAACACTGGATTTTCAAAGTATGTGAAATATGTAGTTTGCAGCAGACTCTTTAAAATACGTCAGTTTTACACACCGGTTTGTTGGAGACATTTCCACACCCCTGAACATGACACGGCACAAAACGAAACGTGATTGGTTGCTTTACCTGTCAGTCATATGGCTTCAGTTTCCCAGAACTTCTTCCCTGTCAGTCTGAAGGTCTGGCCACGCAAGACTAACTGGTCAAACACTAATTAATTTACAGCTCATATTAAAACGTAATCTAATTAACTTAGAATGACCTTTTGGGACACAAACAAAGAAACAAAATTCAACTCAGACTACCGAAGATCCACTCCAAAGAGGAGACGGCTGATCTTTATTGGCACCAACAAGCATTTAAAGGGTACTGAACAAAAACAGATAAGACAGTGGTGGCTGTTATGTGATGATTTTTGACCGACCCAACAGCACTTTAGCAACTTTCTTATCATTGGGGTGCGAAAGCATTACATAAAACACATTCTTCCTATTTTTTGACTCTATTTCAGAGATGAAAACTGGTACATTGGAGTAAAGGAGACTTCCCCTTAGATATTTAACCTCACAACTGTACCAGTGATAGATTTTGATTTGTAGACTACTGCAGCAAACTAAAACAGATCTTCAGCTGATTCGAATTGAAAGACTATACATCAACTCTATCAATACTTCACGTATCTTCAGATTCTATAAGCCATAGTTTACTAGTTACTTCTTAGTAGGGGTAGGGGATCTCATGGATCTTGGCGGGGTGGGGGATCTCATGGATCTGGGTGGGGTGGGTGATTTAGGAGCTGGAGTTGGAGTGGGAGATTTCACAGAGGAAGGTGGAGTAGGGGTTGGGGACTTCACGGAGGGCGTGGGAGTTTGAGGAGTCGGGGTCTTCGCGGGCTGTGGAGCGGGTGTAGCTGGCTTGGGGGTAACGACGGGCTTGGCCATCTGTCCCAGTTTGGGCTCAGGGATCTCTTCGCCTTGTTTGTAGACGCTGACTGTGATCTCCACGAATTCACCTCCGTACTTGTTCCGCACATTGATGCTGTACTTTCCAGAATCTTCCACGT
Organism: Labeo catla; assembly: GCA_012976165.1. NCBI lineage: Eukaryota > Metazoa > Chordata > Actinopteri > Cypriniformes > Cyprinidae > Labeo > Labeo catla. Next base: position 40,655 of record VONZ01001928.1, read on the forward strand.
ACACATTTTTGATAGTGAGGCTGGCGAACTTGCCACCCTCGAAGGTGATCTTGTAGCGGTCATCGGACACAACTTCCTGCTCATTCTTAAACCAGGTGACCTCTGGGTTGGGGTCACCCCACACTGTGCAAGTTAGACTCAGGCTCTGCAGAGGTGAAAGGTCACCAATTATGTGCAGATGTACTATGAATCAGTCTCAAAACACTTCATGACAACACAATTCACTTTTCAGTAAAGTAACAGATACACTACCTTCTTTTCCATAATGGTGACAACATCTGGCAGGCCACCTACCACTCTACCACGGTCTACAAAGGGCAAATGGTTCATGTAACACATTTTGAACAATATTTCCAACTTAAGTAAATCAAAATAATTAATAGGTTTCTGTAAAAATAACGTTCATTTAAAGGAGAAGTCCACTTCCAGAACAAAAATTGACAGATAATGTACTCACCCCTTGTCATCCAAGATGTTCATGTCTTTCTTTCTTCAGTCGTAAAGAAATTATATTTTTTGAAGAAAACTTTTCTTTCCATATAGTGGACTTCTGTGGTGCCCAGAGTTTGACCTTCCAAAATGCAGTTTAAATGCAGCTTCAAAGGGCTCTAAATGATCCCAGCCAAGGAAGAAGAGTCTTATCTAGTGAAACGATTGGTTATTTTCATAAAAATAATAAAATTTATATACTTTTCAATGTCAAACGCTTGTCTTGCCTCGCTCTGCCTGAACACTTTTTTTCCGGTTCATGACAGTTAGGGTATGTTGAAAAATTTCCATCTCATGTTCTCCATCAACTTCAAAATCGTCATATGTCACTGTTTTACCTTTTTTGTTAAGTGTGTTTGATCTTCTTCGCATGTTCACATTGCAAAGACTGGGTCGGTACTTCTGCAGCAATGTAGGATGATTTTGAAATGATTTTAGAAGTTGAGGGAGAAAATACAATTGGAGTTTTTCGACATACCCTAACTGTCTTGAGGCAGAATACACAGAGTTCAGGCAGAGCAAGACAAGACAAGCATTTGATATTAAAAAGTATTTAAATTGTATTTTTTTAATGAAAGTAACCGATTGTTTCGCTAGATAAGACCCTTCTTCTTTGGTTGGGATCGTTTACAACCACATTTGCGATCGTTTAAAGCCGCATTTAAACTGCATTTTGGAAGTTCAAAATCGGGGCACCATAGCAATCCATTACATGGAGAAAAATCCTGAAATTTTTCCTTCAAAAAACATAATTTTTTTAGGGCTGAAGAAAGAAAGACATGACCATCTTGGATGACGGGGGTGAGTAAATTATCTGTAAATTTTTGTTCTGGAAGTGGACTTCTCCTTTAATAATAAATAGGTTACATCTATTTGTATGAAAATTTGGGTCATAATTCTGGCATCTGAACACATTCCTAAGATGATTTAATGAGATTATTTTCATTGTACAAAGCTTTACACTCCATTTTACTCTCTGAGTTCAAATATGCATGAATACCAGATTAGAGCCCTATTAATGTTGCATTTGAGCAGTTCTCAGAAATACTCACTCTTCTCAGCAAAGGCAGCAGCTCTGATGAAAGAAAGAGAAAGACAGAGAAAATATGAGTGTTTAGCTCTATTTCTGAGCTGATTCTTAAGAGAAAAACAACAGGAGTTTGTGTTTGAGAATAAAGTGAAGCAATGGAGATTCTCTTACTTAAGTCTTTGGAATTCTGCATAGGCATCAGTGTATGCTGTTAAAATGAAGGAACACATTAGAGTCCATGACAAATAAGTGGTTCAATTATATTTTTTTATTCAAATTCAGAGCCTATAGAATTCAGCAGTCCTGTTTCCACTTGCCTTGTCCAGACAGGTCAAAGGTACGAGAGTGTGATTTTTTCCCATCATGAATCTCAATGGTATAATGACCCTTTTCCTTATCTGTGGGCTCACAGATCTGCATCCAAGCCATCTCAGATGTGCCTCCGATTCTCATCTTCTCAGAGGAGGAAATCTTACTCTCTCTAAAGCCAAAAAAGCCAAAGAAAGTCACTTAACACTGGCTATAACCCATGAACGCAACAAGTATTCTTGTATAATTCTGTTTTGATCTCAAGCTTATATTATCCTATGCATCATATTATTTTATTATCATTTGATATGTATATTCTGTGTCTGAACATATGGTTGGTCTCTTTTCATGTGGATGTACCTATGAAACCAGCTAGTTTTCATCTCCTCTGTGTAGTACTTCATGTAGCATTGCAGTCTGATACCCTCTGGTGTGCACTGAAGAACCAAGTCAGAGGCAGAGGAACCTGTAATGAAACACACAAAGCATTTAAACTACAATAGTAATACTATTCTTAAATGGATGCCAATCATAAAATAAGAAGTGTAACTAACATACCAGCAATACTGGCGATGGCATTGATGATATCCTCAAACACTGACAAAAAGAGAATAAAAAATTATCATTCATGACAAATAGAGTTTTTTATTATAATGTGCCTATAAATATACTACTGTTTAAAAGTTTGGGAACTATAATGCTTACCAAGGTGGCATTTAGTTGACCAAAAATACAACAATATTGTGAAATATTATTACAATTTTAAATAGCTACTTTCCATTTTAATATATTTTAAAATGTAATTTATTCCTGTAACGGAAAGCTGAATTTCCCGCATGATTAATTTAGTCTTTAGTGTCACAGGATCTTTCAAAAATGATTCAAATATGCTGATTTATGATTATGTTAAAAACAGTTGTACTCGTTAATATTTCTGTGGAAACCATGTAAATTTGTTTTCTGTCATTAGTGATCAGTTTAATGTGTCGATGCTGCAATAAATAAATCGATGTGTCGAAGTGTTAATAAATAATAAATAAAAAGAAACAAGTCAAAAGAATAGAGAACGCTAGTGTAAGAGCTTCATTTTTTTAAATAAAAAGAAAACAAGTAGTTTGAATAGAAATATAATAGAGAGTTAAAGTGTTAGTGGGTTGTTGTTTTTGTTTTGTTTTTTTTAAATAAAAATAAAATATGTAGATAAAGTAGAGATAGAGTAGAAAGTGCTAGTGTTAGAGGGTCAAGTGTATATTAAAGACAGGCTAAGCGTTTTCTTGAAGATGGTGCTCGGATTGAGTTTGGCAGGTCATTACACCAAGAGGGAACAGTTAAGGTAAAAGTCAGAGAAAGTGATTTTATGCGAATTTGGGATGGCACTAAAATGCGCCGTTCAATTTCAGAAGAGAATCGTTCTAAGAACTGAGCCCTGAGACACCCCAGCAGCTAGATGTTGGCATGGATACCTCACCCCTCCAAAATACTTTGAAGGACCTGTCTGAGAGGTCCTGTGACCTTAAACCTTGAAACAGTTGGGTAAGTAAATATAACATACAAATATTAATGAAGTACATATCTTATAATACATATCGCACAGTTCCGAGATGAGTACCTTTGCCAGAAATATCATAGACAGAGGTGTCCTTTCCACGGTCATCACCCAGTACAGCTTTGTAAACTCCTTGGTCTTTCCTGGAGAACTGTTGGGAAAATAATAGTTACAATAAAATCAAAGTAATTTATATACTGCAATTATTAATACTGCAGTCATGTTAGTGCGTTATAAACTTTGATCTCCGGAGTGCTGGTTATCATACCATGGGGATTGGAAGAGAGCAAGATCCAGACATTGGGTTTGGTGGAACATCAACAGTAATTTCTTCATCTTCTTTAAACCAGGTAAATGTCGTCTCTTTTTTCACATTGGCCAGCTAGAGTGTAAACATGTGGCAAAGAAAATGATATGAGACTCTGGTGTCAATGCTAAACAGTTCTTAAAATTGCTGGGTTGCATTTACCTTGCAAACAAGCATCACTGTGCAGTCATCAGTCACATGGAAAGACAGATACTCTGAGAAGTGAGGGCCTGAAAGAACCAGAATAATATAATGGATTAATAAATGAAAACTGACCAGACAGTACTGAGAATACAAAAGTATGAGTTTGTCATTTTTCTGGTATTTATGTTGCTTCACAAACCTTGTTTTCTGATGTGCTCTTTTCTTTGGAAGTCCGCTTCCTTCAGAGCAACTTTGAATGCTAAGATTAGAAAAATACAAAGAACATGTGCTCATGGAGGTTATATACTTCTGTACTTATCCCACAACTGCACTGTGACTGGACTTTTACTTTTAGACACTGTTAAGCCCTTACCGTCTCCCACAAGAACCAGTGAGCTTTGGCTCTTGGCTTTGCCATCGTGGATCTGAACAGTGTAAGTGCCTTCATTGGCCCTGGTGAAGTGCTCAATAGTCATCTGGATGATTCCAGTAGCAGCATCATGGCTGATTTTGTAACCCTAAACACAAGGTAAAATCATTTTAAATATAGCTTTAGGGTCAAATACAGAGTTTAAACCATGACTATAATTTAATAATAAATAAATAAATAAATAATGACAACAATTGCCTATTTTTTAATTATAAAACATGTAAATAAAGATAGTAAATCATAACTAGCTAATTTTTTATTAGCTGTAAATATATAATTATTCGTAAAGAAAAAGAACAACAACAATAATCATAATAATAAATATATCTGCAAGCAGCAGTTACTAGGATTCAAGTGCTTTAGGCATTTAAGCACATATGTAAAAAAAAGACATTACAGATTATTTAGTAAGCCTGTAACCACCTATTTTTTGTGAATTCAGGTAATTTACCATAGAAATATGATCATTTTTAACGTTTATGACTGTTACAGTCCCAGCTGTGGTCTGATCTCTGTAATACTTTGCATAGAATCACCTGTCGCAGTTTCGTTTTTAGTTTTCGTTTAGGCTTTATAGGCTTTTGGGTATATTTGGACAGGCCCCTTTTCTAAACGACCTTGTTATAGCTACCCAAAAAGGTAATTTTTTTTGATAATTATTGACCTAGATAGTCCAGAGAATTGTACTGCTGTTTTTTTTTTACAGACCTAGAACTAGTCTGCAAAAGTAGGTTTTTAACATCTTCTCAATCATTTGACAAACGATTTGATTGACAGCAGTGGTTCAAGAACCAAAGTTGTTCAGAATGAGGTCTATCATATGATATGAATATTGTGCGTATGCAGTGGTGGGCTGTACTTCGTTACTGTACTTAAGTACATTTTTCAAGTATCTGTACTTTACTGGAGTAGTTTTATTTTGAGTAACTTTCACTTTTACTTCACTACATTCCAAAGCGTAAGATCGTACTTTTTACTTCACTACATTTCATAAAACATATCGTTACTCCTTATAATATATCACGTGCTCTGAGACGTACAAGCGGTGTCTGATTCATGAATAAACTGATTCTTTTCAATGAACCTGTTAAATTGATTCGCCAATCGCACCAAACGATTCATTCACGAATTGGAATGATCCGATTGCAGCTGTTCTCGAGTCGACAACCCATTGATTCAAATGATCCGTTTAGAGCGAGTCTCCAGTCAACTGAATTCACAAGTAAGAACTGGGAGATCTTGTGCACGCGCGACTGATGCTGCGAAAAGTAGGTTACTAATGTTGAATTTTAGGATTAATTATTATAACTGAAAATCATATTTAGGTCAAAGCTGTCCGTTGTTTGTGAATTACATCTGCTGTAAACGGTGATCTGTTTAAGCGCACTGAAATGCTTGAATTCAGACACATCAAAAACGAAAAATTTAAATAACAGCTTAAATAAAATAACTCCTGCACGTTCATATTCCTCGCTGATGTAACGTTAGCAGTTGTATTAAAATGCTACGCATGTAGCCCTACGTGACGTCTGTTTTTATATTGTTTAGCAACCGTATAATGTTTTATACTGTTTGGATCAGCTAGAGTAGACAGATATGAATGTTTATTCATAACCATACTGAAAATAAGTAAATATTGTTAGCTGATGCTAACTGTCTAGCTGCTTGCTGGTGCTAAATTGAGATAATTTTTAGATACAAAGTCCACATATTTTTATTTAACCACATGGATAGATTACATCTGAGAGAAAAAAAAAGGATGTCATGCTCAGAACATGGTAACTACAATAATTATCAAAGTGGGAAGTGAGGCCCTCTGGGGGCATTGGGCCAGGGGTGTTTTTACACAGATAATATTTGAAAGGAAAAAATCACTATGAAAATATAATTACATTTTCCTTAAAATGTTCTTGCTAACTTCAGGCCTTATTCTCATGTCATATATAACTGTGACGTTATGCAAAACAAGCTTTAAAACTTTTTTCTTACTGGTTAAAAATTTGATGGTCAAATCTGTTTTCTCTCAGGTACATCAACAACAAAAATGTATTTTTTGGGAAAATCCCAGGTATTTTGAGCAGTAGGATTCTAAAAAAAATATGTGCTAATATAAAATTAAATTAAGTAGCCTATATAAAATTGCAAAATAAATCTATCAGTACTTTTTTACTTAAGTACATAAAAAATCGGGTACTTTTGTACTTTCACTCGAGTAAAATTGAAAGAGAAGCACTTTTACTTTTACTGGAGTAATATTTTATTATACGTATCTGTACTTTTACTCAAGTACTCAACTTGTGTACTTCGTCCACCCCTGTGCGTATGTCTGAAAAAGCGTGCAATTTACAATAGTTTACGGCCTTGAAAAATGTGATTTCTCACAGACCTTGAGGGCCATGGGTCAAACAGGCTCGTTTCAAAGAGTTTTGTTTCGTTCGACCTCCTCTAACCTTGTCTAATATGTGCTTAAACTTCATTGGCCAATGGTGGCCATGTTTTTTTAGATACGGAAATGTCCTTACAGACAGTTGTGGTGCTTTGGACAAAGACCAAGCATGCCAGTTTTCATGTTGATGGGATAAATGGATTGAATCTGAAGCATGAGTTTTGTCCGGCATGAGCCAAGGATTCCAACGACATAAGACGCTTGAGTCTGTGACTAACGGTTTAGGAGTTATGAGGGATTTCGTACTTTTGATTGCTGTAGTGCCCCTGTCAGGCCGACTGGGGTGAGCCTTGGTGATGTAGTAGATGGTGTGAGTACTACCATCCCTCCAAGTTTCAAGTCTCTACGACTTACAGTTTGGTCTTGCCGATCAGTTTTGTGTGGAGATCACTGTTTCTTGGCTATTCTAACAATTATAATAGTTTCAGTGCTATGTGCTTGAACCCTTAAAAAATAAATGGTTTAAAGGTTTTTGGAAAACAGTGATTTTGGAGCAGTGAAGTGCTGGTCTGTACCTCAGAACTTGTGATGGCTTTATCATTCACGACGAATCTGTAGTTGACAGAGGAGGACAACTTCAGAGCCTGAACCCAGAAACGCACATGACCCTTCTCCAGAATCTCATAGTTCAGCTCCGTTTTCAGTGGAACAACTGATAAAAAAAGTATAAGTAATTAATTTAAACACCAAATCATTCTTACATGATATGGAATCTTGTCAAATGGCAGCTAAAAACATTCATGAACAATCCACAGGCAACTCACTGGGATGTTTGATGTTGTAGCTCAGCTCAAGCATTTTTTTGAGCTCTGTAAAAGAAAACAGGTATTATAGTGATTAAACTTCCTTATAAATAAATAAAGAAAAATATATTTAAACTCAAACTCTAACCTTCTTCATTGACGGAGTAACTGGATGAAACTCCATCTGTATCGCTCACTGCGACAGAGTAGATGCCCAAATCCTCCTTCTCAGCATTTACAAAAGTCAGCTTAGAGCTTGACAAAACATATGGCAGTTTGTTAATTTACACCACTTTGCTGTATAAATTTAATATGTAATGATTTTGTAATAATATCTGCAACTTAGTCTCTTGACAATTTGTAAGTACTTTACCATTTGACAAACTGATTGCAATTTGTATAAATCTCATTTGTACATTTTTGTACAATCTGTTGACGCGTCCCGTACGAGTTATATGTCGGGGTGGACCTTAGTGGTGAAGTTTTACCCACAAATCATATGTTTTTATATGAGTCAGATTGCACAAACTCATTTGCTTGCACAATACTTACAAATTCTCATGAGATTGAGTTATAAACGACAAAATCCACACAGATCAGACATACTGTCTTCCAGAGGATGTGATGGAGACCCTATTTGATTCAGTGATTTCTTTGTAGGACTTGGACCATGTAAACGTAGAGGTCTCAGAAACTTCACAAGCTTCAAAGTTCAAGAAAATGTCTCCTGTCTCTTCATCCACACCACATACAATCTCCTTTGTACCTTTAAAAACAAAATAACACAAGATAATATCAAAATAACAGGATTTGTACAGATACTGTAAAATGAAATTCCAGGACCCACAAGGACTTACAAGCACTATTTTTTTTATTTTCAAGCACTTCAAATAGAGATCTAAATTATCAAAAATTCTACCAAAAGTCTTTCAAATTCTAAAAAAGAGAAATAAATAAATAAAAATATACTGATATAACAACATGGCAAAAGTTTTGTTAAGGGATTTGTGCATACTTTATTTTTTCTTTGTTTTTATAACTGTACTGCCTTAATAGTTTGATGTTTACTACTACTTAACAAAACAAAAATCAGTACTGATCAAATCAAATGATTTGTGATCCGCGCTCTGAAATTCCGATATAAATCAAATAATTCACGAACCATCATTTCAGATCAGGACTCGGAATAATTTAATTCACGAAATGATTCGCAAACCGAAGTTCCGATCTGAATCAAAAGATTTGCGAACCCGCTTTGAAGTTCCAATCTGAATCAAATGATTTGCGATCCAATCTCAACAATGATTCGTGAACCATCATTTTAGATCAGGACTTGAAATAATTTAATTCACGAAATGATTTGCAAACCCACTCCGAAGTTCTGATCTGAATCAGAAGAGTCACAAACCCACTCCGAAGTTTCAATCTAAATCAAATTATTCCTGATCCGCTCTCAACGATCCGCAAACCATAATTTCAGATCAGGACTTGAATCGCGGATCGCGAAACATTTAATTCACTAAATGATTCCCAAACCCGCTCCAAAGTTCTGATCTGAATCAAATGATTTGCGATCCGATCTCAACAATGATTCGTGAACCATCATTTCAGATCAGGACTTCGAGGGCGGATGATTCGCGAACCCGCTCTGAAGTTCCTGTCTAAATCAGATGATTCACGAGTCGGCTCCGAAGTCCCAATCTGAATTAAATGATTCACAAACTACCTCTGAAGTTCCGATCTGAATCAATGACTAGCGCACCTGCTCCGAAGTCTGATTTGTGATATGCAATTTGAATACCAGATCTGAATCAAATAATCTGCGAACCATCATTTCAGATCTAGACTTCGAGCACGGATCGTGAATCATTTAATTCACGCAAATGACTCGCAAACCCACGCCGAAGTTCAGATCTGAATCAAAAGTTTTGGGGAACCCGCTCCGAAGTTCCGATATGAATCAAAAGAGTCACAAACTCACTCTGAAGTTCCGATCTAAATTGAATGATTAGCAATCCGAATAATTTAATTAGCGAAATGATTCACGAACCGGCTCCGGAGTCCCAATCTGAAATTCTGATTTGAATCAATGACATGCGAACCCGCTCCGAAGTCTGATTCGCGATACGCAATTTAAAGTTCAGAAGTCCAGATCAGGACTCTGAGCACGGATTGCAAATCATTTACTTACCGAATCCACTTCAAAGTCCCGATCAGAATCAAATGATTCGTAAATCAGCTTGGACCGATTTAAATCAATGACTCATGAACCTGCTCCGAAGTCTGATTTGCGATATGCTATCTAAAGTCCCGATCTGGATCAAATGATTTGTGATCCACAATCCGATTGGAGTGTTCAATTTGCATAAAAAGACCCATGCTGATTGAAAAAATTTACCACTTTTTTTATAGATGTATTGTCTTTCAATAATTTAAGCACCTTGTACGAACCCTGAAATAAAATGTGACCCCATTTGCTTTAACTGTATGGAAACTGCTTGGACATCCTGCTAAACATCTTTTGTGTTCCAAGCAAGAATCTGGATTTGGAACAAAACCTATATGTTAAAGACTAGTATGATGAGTGCTTACAGTTGCTAATAATATAGTATTGCAGTTACCTGGCAGCGCTTTTGCACATACAGGATCGGACACATCTGAGGCTTTTCCAACACCTTTAACATTCACAGCCCGCACTCTGAACACATACGACGCTCCCGTCTCTAGTCCAGCCACCTATAGATCAGTGTAAAAACATATGAATAAACATTCACATATCACATTCGTATCCTTATCAGTGTCATCACTAACAAAATGAGGGGATTTTGTGCAATACCTTCAGGTAACAACGCGTGATTGGCTCAGCATTCACGGCAACAAAATCTGATGAGCCCTTTTTAGCCATGTCCAAAAAGTAGCCAGTGATGGGAGCATCTCCGGCGTACACAGGAGCCTTCCACTGCACCAGGATGGAAGTATCACGTACCTCCCAGAAACTAATGTCATATGCTGGGCCTAATATCGAAGACAGGAATTATATGAATAACAATGACGATAATGACAGTGCGGCTGTTATTTTCTATCTTTAAATTATAGGTCTTTTGATGAACCTGCTTTATACTGACAGTAAACAGAATACTGACCTGGTTCAGCCATTGTCCAGGCCTCACAGGCAAAAGCTCTGCTAGGCTCAGATGGCAGGCCAACTCCGGCCAAGTTAGCAGCCTGAACCTTGAACTCATAGAAAACTCCAGCAGTCAGATTCTCCACCTGGATCCAGATGTTAAAAATACAAAACCAATCCGGGAAACACAACAAAGAGTAGTTTTTTATCCATTTGTAAAGACCATTTTCAATCCAAAGTTCTTGAATGCATATTGAGAAATATATTCATGTAGAGCATACCGTGAAGGTCCTGTGGGCAGCCGGATTGGGGCTAACCTCCTTCCAGTCCACTTTTCCTGCCTCACGCTTGTCCAGGTAGTAAGACGTGATCTTAGAGCCGCCCGTGTTTTTGGGGCGTTTCCAGGCCAGGGTCATGGAGGATCCATTACAGTTCAGCAAAGAGATGCCGTATGGGGCGGAGGGAGTAGCTGATCATATGGGACAGAGGGAAAAATGTTCAGTGAGATGGATAAAAGTATTGTCGATAACATACAGTATGAGCGACTGGAGCCATTGTGGATCGAATAATAATTAGGTGCAAGATTAAATCACTGACTGTGACATTAGATTCAGTGATACTGAGAGAGTGATTGGTTACAGATATCACACACAAATTCACAAACAGCCAAGACTTTTAATGAGCCTACAATAATTGTGCGTCACAGTGCAGTGACTGTACTATGTATTGTGTAAAAAAAAAAAAGAAATAGATTTTATTAGGCTTGTGTGTTAAAATCAGGAGTGGATGTGCTAAATCACTTCATGAATGGAAATATATCATATACGTACCATACTCCACTGCCCCAACTGTATAAGATAGCATAAGTGTAAAAATGGCAACAACTTCAAAACATAGAACTTTATTGAAATGTTAAATTAGAAATTGTGTGTGTCTACCAATTATGGTTTCTAAAAAGAGTCTTTTTTTCATTTAAACCAGTTTGACACCTACACACAAACATATGTATATATACACATATATGTATGTGTACTATGTATCCTCTCTATTGTTGGATACCTTTGCACAGACAGACAGCAACGCAACTGACATGTTCAAGGCCGAGAAAGGTAGTAAGGACAGTGTTGTGGTACTCTCGTGAACATGTCGAAGACAGACACGGAAAAGAAAAATTATTTTATTTTTGTTTTCTTTGCGCAATAAAAGTATTCTCGTAGCTTTATAAAATTAAAGATGATTTTAACAATGTTGTCACTACCTTTTTGGGCCTTGAATGTGTCAGTTACATTGCTGTCTATGCAGGGTCAGAAAGCTCTCGGATTTCATCAAAAATATCATAATTTGTGTTCCGAAGATTAACGAAGGTCTTACAGGTTTGGAATGACCTGAAGGTGAGTAATTAATGACAGAATTTTTATTTTCGAGTAAACTAACCCTTTAATATCCTACTTTAATATTCAAACACATTTAATACTTTATTATTTATATACTCTTTTATTGGATAAATTTGCATATTTTTGCAGCTGACAATGTTTGTTTTTGCATAACAATACATCCACACCAGTAGGTGTCAGTATAAACTACAAGACCACTGTTGTATATAGGCCAGTGAGACACAAAAAATGATTTTGTGCTCCTTTAAGTCAACAGTGAATCACCATTTTGGATAACTAATTGTCTAATCCTAGCTTCCCTTTCCTTTTATAACCTTTGTAGCACTGCTACAGAAGACACAAAGTTGAATACGTACAAAGAGCAGCATCAATGAAGAGAGGAGCAGATTCCTGTGATTCTTCACTCAAACCGTAAGCATTCACGGCTTGCACACGAAACACGTAAGTATCTCCTGGGACCAAACCATGGACCACAAACCTGACAAATGTAAATCCAGATAGTCAAGCACAATGTAAACCTACTTTCATAAACCAGTCAAAATTTCTCAAGCAATAATAAAACTAAATCTAGATTTCTGTGTGCATTTTACCTGGTGTGTTTGTAAGGCCTGTGGTTGCAAGGGAACCACTTCTTGGAGCCGACCAGAGAGGCATCCACATAGTAACCCATGAGGTTGGTGGCATGTTTTGGGGCCTCCCACTGCACAAAAGCAGATGTTTTGGTGTTTCTTGAAGCAATCACCTGTCCTGGGGCAGAGGGGACACCTGCACAAAACAAAAACACAATTTTAATAAACATCATGAAATATTTTCACAGGTTTGGGAGTGGAAATCTGCCGTGCTGAAAGTGAACATGTTATAGTGAATGGATGTGGGCTGAGGTGGGACTAAAATACAGTAAATGTGAGGCAAACAACAACAAAGTGTCAAAGTTCTCGTGGAGGAAAACAGCATTTAAGATCATAGTAATATCTGAGACTTTTAGCAATCTAAGTGATGTCCTATTTGCAAAGCACAAGGCTGTGGTAACACAAATGTACATACCAATGTTCGAAACAACACCTGTAAAATACAGCATGGGAGTTGTTATACAAGAAGCACTGGTAGGATTTTCTGCACTGGACATCTTATTTAACACAGTTTGACATCTGACAGTTAAACAACCACAACAGCAGGACTGTTAAGTTGCAGTTTGACAGTTAAGAGCCTTCTTACCATAAGGGTCCACCTTTTCGATGGGTGCTGTGGGCTCTGATGGCTCACTTGAGCCATACTTGTTGACAGTGATTACGCGGAAACGGTAAGATTTCTTGTCCTCCATATCGTAAACAGCGTAACGGGGAGATCGTAGCTGCACCGCAGTGTTGACTCTCTGCCAGATGTAACTGTCACCTACACACTAAGTCATGAAGAGTCACAGATGGCCATTATGAGGAGAGTTCCCCTTAAAAACCCAGGAATTATGGGGAAAACAACCTATTTACAAAATATGATGACTAGCACTGTATTACGTTAAAATATTACATTAAAAATGCACTTATATGATTAATATGGTTATTGTTAATACCAAGTACAATTTAGTTTATAACTTTTAATGTATAAATTTCTCCTCATAATATTACAGTGGTGACAATTGACTATTAAATCTAACATTATGTTTATTCTTAAAAGGAACCCTGGGTAGTAAGACTTGTATGGCTTAATATAACATAAATTATGTCTCTTATTGAAATATGTAGTAGAAAACCCATAAAAGATTTATGTTATTTATAAAAATTCACATTGATTTATACATATTTTTAACTGTGGGGTTATTTTGATGACTATTGGCACTACCTGTTGCTATTTTTACCGCAACTCAGAATACACAACTCGGACAATATATTACTAATATGATGCTACATTGTGCTGCCTTTGATTGTAATTTTCAGTCAAAGGTCAACAAGAGAAGCAATGTAAGAGTGCTTTCACACCTGTAAATCAATTGCTTTGTTCTGAAACAGGGATTAAAATTATTACAATGTTGCTTTTTCTCTTGGTGCGGTTCGCTAGTTTCTAAAGTTTCTAAACGGACCAAATGTGTTAATACAAGTCACGAGAGCGTAAACTGTCCTCTCATTGGTCAATGTTCCACGCTCTATTTCCTGGGATTCCGCTCAGCTGTTATCTGTCAGGATGGAGCAACAACAGTTTTGCGGGCTTATTGTTGCATTTTTTGTAGCTGTCATTATATTAATTTATAATTTTGCCAAGACCATCTCTTTCAGGCGATCTCAGATTGATTGTTTTGGCGTGGATCCAAGCGATTGCCGTGTTCACATATGCCCAAACCAGTGGTGGACGAAGTACACAAGTTGAGTACTTGAGTAAAAGTACAGATACGTATAATAAAATATTACTCCAGTAAAAGTGCTCCTCTTTCAATTTTACTCGAGTGAAAGTACAAAAGTACACGATTTTTTATGTACTTAAGTAAAAAAGTACTGATAGATTTATTTTGCAATTTTATATAGGCTACTTAATTGAATTTTATATTAGCACATATTTTTTTTAGAATCCTACTGCTCAAAATACCTGGGATTTTCCCAAAAAAATTTTGTTGTTGATGTACCTGAGAGAAAACAGATTTGACCATCAAATTTTCACCAGTAAGAAAAAAGTTTTAAAGCTTGTTTTGCATAATGTCACAGTTATATATGACATGAGAATAAGGCCTGAAGTTAGCAAGAACATTTTAAGGAAAATGTAATTATATTTTCATAGTGATTTTTTCCTTTCAAATATTATCTGATCACCGTTTACAGCAGATGTAATTCACAAACAACGGACAGCTTTGACCTAAATATGATTTTCAGTTATAATAATTAATCCTAAAATTCAACATTAGTAACCTACTTTTCGCAGCACCAGTCGTGCGCGCACAAGATCTCCCGGTTCTTACCTGTGAATTCAGTTGACTGGAGACTCGCTCTAAACGGATCATTTGAATCAATGGGTTGTCGACTCGAGAACAGCTGCAATCGGATCATTCCAATTCGTGAATGAATCGTTTGGTGCGATTGGCGAATCAATTTAACAGGTTCATTGAAAAGAATCAGTTTATTCATGAATCAGACACCGCTTGTAAGTGCCTGTGGACGAATAAAACTTCCTAAAGACCTTACAAATGGCAGAGACAAGAAACGCTAGATGCCATCCTGGCAGGATGTAAACATGTCAATACTTGTCATGACGCCGCAGCCACTAAAGGAGTTTTTCAGCATGGATTTTACTGAATATCCAGGGGCGTTTAGACTCCCTGTGGGGAAAATCGACAGTACAGGATTTGGTATAAGCCTATGCTGTTATCCATCGCCACTTGCCACATCGCAACCATTTGATATCATCCAAATAATGATGGCCCCATAGTCCAAAATATGTACTTAAATGATGTGTATTTTTTTAAATAATATGAATCTTTCATGGGTTTTCTACTACATATTTCAGTAAGAGACATACTTTATGTTATATTAAGCCATGTGAGTCTTAATACCCGGGGTTCCCTTTCAAATTTTTAGGATTAAGAAATTTATATTATTTATTATTATTTAATTTTTTTGCATTATATAAGATTACAGATAAAAATAAAAAAAGTGCACACACCTTCTCAATGAGGTACCACACAGGTGCCCGTCCACGAGGGCTAGGTGGTGTCCAGCTCAGAACAATATATGTTTTGTTTATTTCTGTAGCATGCACATTGGTGGGTGGATCTGGTATTGTTACATACACTAAAGAGGAATAAACCAGACATTTATTTATACAAAATAATACTTTTAGCATCATCTACTGTACATAGACACTCTAATTTGCAGTGTGTTAGTAACTTGAGACAACATGAATTTTTGGCAAAAAAGAGGACCTGTTTGACAGACAAATAAAAGCTACTGTAGACAAAGAACTGAAAGGCGAACACTATATTACAGTCGTTACTGTACCATTCCTCAGAATATTCAGAGAATATTCAGAGAATATTCTTAGTATTGTAAGGGAAATAATTTTAGAAGAAAAGAAATATTAGCCAAAAATTCAGTTTGTCATATCCTAGTAAATAAAATTTTAGATTTTAGACCACACTGCAGGAAAAAACAACAACATTTTAATACTTTAAACTTTTTTTTAATTGGATTAATTTAATTTAGGTGGATTTTATTAATTTAACAGACTATTTCACTCTTTATTTGCTGGTTAAATTAAATCTAAGGAACACACATTTTAGATTAAAAGTGGGGATGAAAATTATTGGTTAGCTGATTAGCCAGTTCACACTTCTCACCCTCATGTTGTTCCAATCCTGTAAGACCTTCGTTTATCTTCGTAACACAAATTAAGATATTTTTGATGAAATCCGAGAGCTTTCTGACCCTACATAAACAGCAATGCAACTAAAATGTAATAAGGTAGTATAAACATTGTTAAAATAGTCCATGTGACATCAGTGGTTCAACTGTAATGTTATGAAGCTACAAAAATACTTTTTGTGTGTAAAGAAAACAAAAATAAGTTTTTTCAACAATTTCTTCTCTTATGTGTCAGTCTTTGATTTGTATTCATTAATAAAGTCACTGTTTTTGTTCTTTTTGTGCACAAAAAGTATTCTCATAGCTTCATAAAATTAAGATTAAACCACTGAGGTCACATGGAATATTTTAACAATATCCTTACTACCTTTCTGGGCCTTAAACGTGGTAGTTGCATTGCTGTCTATAAAGGGTCAGAAAGCTCTCAGATTTCATCAGAAATGTATTTGTGTTCCGAAGATGAGCGAACGTCTTATGGGTTTGGAGCGACATGAGAGTGAGCAATTAATGACAGAATTTTAATTTTTGGGTGAGCTAACTCTTTCCATTCATACAAACTGTTAACCTAAATCTTGATGTTGATGAAAAAGGTCTGTGGATCTGTCATGTTTTTTCTGTATTCGTGATTACAATGGTCACATGCATAAATATTCTTCAATATAATGCATAAGGAAGAGTTGTATATCTTTACATGAAATGTTCGAAATCAAGGTTTATGTTTAACCCTTGATGTTTTACTAGATGGAATTAATGAGTGTATGAAAAATAGATTGTTAAATGTTAAGTTGTAAGGTATATGACAGAGACAGCATGCAGTTGGTTGGGTTGTAAGGATGGAGGGATGATATTAGCAGCTCAGTGAAATCTGGAATTGAATGTACCTCCTTGTAGATCCTCCTGTCGAATCGCAATGTCATATTTCCCTTCGATTTTAATCACTGTTACAATACATAAACATAATACTTCATTTTCCCATCAGCTTGGGTGGTTCCATTTGAAACCACATATTAAACACAGCACTGTTTTTAAGATCATTAATGCAGATGCCTTTAAGCTTCTGTGTACAATATAAGAGTTTATTTACATATATGTGCATTATTTGGGTTATAGCAACTTACTGTATGTATTTCAAATACGACACTAATAGCATATAATAAATTGCAAATGTGAAAAAAAATAATACAGAAATTAAAATGGATCACACCTGTGAGAAAATACTCGTTATTAAATTTAGAGCAAAACATAACTGAGCATCTAAGGTGAAAAAGAATAACCCTGAATCCCGCACACTTACCATGACTAAAGATTGAGGTGTCTGGAGCTTTTTGGCTACTGATTATATTAGTACTTTAAATCATGTGGGTTATACTGGTACTTTTTTAGCACAAGATGCCTTTTTTTTGCTGATAGTTTTGTTTTTAGTCCTACCTTGCACATCACTCTCCACTTCACCAGGGATCACTCCAGAAGACATCCTAGAAGGCAGGCTGATGCCATCTTTGTTCACAGCCCTCACTCTGAAGTGATAGGAAGCCCCCTCGGTCAGGCCGTGGACGGGCAGCTTACACACTTTCACAGGCGAGTCATTGCACTGGACCCAGTCCTTAGTTCCTGACTTACGTCTGCAATATGTACATAAGATTATTTCAAATATGTCTAGCATGTCTTTTTTATGTGCATTAAACTCCTTAATATTTATCTAAATAATAAAATAATAATAATAATTTGCTAATTATTTTTGCTAATTATGTTAATAATTTTATTTATTGAAATAATTAATTAAATTAATATTAATTAATCATTTAAATATTACTCTTTCTTATTGAAATTTTTTTTTTTTCTTAAGAATTCTACTTGTGGTGCAAATTTTTTATGTGTAGTGGATGTTTACCTGTCCACAAAGTATCCAGTGATGGGAGCCTCATGGGTGGTGTTTGGAGGTTTCCAGGAGACCAGGACGTAATCCGCGTTGACATCAGTCACTGTAACATCCATGGGGGCTCCAGGGGCCCCAGCCACTGTGGGAGTGGCATCTGTGAAACAAATACAAACATATTTAAATATACATATTTAACACCTTAAAGTGCACTATCCAAACTTAAATTGTTATAATTCATGAATGCTTTGGAATGCAGACCTAAGGTTGGAATCTTTTTTTAACAAGTCAATCTGCAGGTTATTGCAGAAGTGGAATCATTTCAAAATAAAGTATCAAAAAGCTTAAATTTACTGTAAAGAAAATCCACTGTACCATTTTTTTACTAAATATTTTTGAATCCAAAATTGCTATAAAATTAAAGTCTTATGTCTAAATAAGTTATGTTCCAAATTTGAAGTTGATATAAAAAAACTGAATTTTATTTAAGGCATTATATCATGGATGCCATCAAAACTCCACTGATTTTTTTGGATGCATTTTTGCAACAAATGTCTACATTTCTCTGTCACTATTACTTCTATCACAAAATAACTACCAAATATTGAATCTTGAGACTCAGATCTTTAAGACGATATATATTTTGTCAAGATTATAACTGTTTATAAAAGTTTTGATTCTAAAAGACGTAATATATTTTGTAATATGACACTTGACACCGCCCACTAAAGGGGAGGAGACTGCTAAAAGATTTTAAAGTACAATTTCTATTATAATGCAATGTCCGATTTTAAAATGGCTTTCACAGCATGAATTTTGAGGTTTATGATGATTACTAAAATATGTGAAAAAAGACAACAAAAAATGGTGGGCCGGTGACACTTAAAGGGGTCATCAGATGCAAAGTTCACTTTTTCATGTTGTTCGAACATTAATGTGTGTTGGCAGTGTATATACAAATCTACCCTATAATGATAAAACTGTGCCTCCCGATCTAACGTTACATATATCCGTCATTGTTCGCGCAAATCATTCGTGATCCAGCTTCACTTCCAGCAGAAGTGAGTATAAGGGCTTTTTTACGAATCTTTGCGATCGCCTTTCCTAATAATGCGCTAGTTAAGAAGTTTAGCGGCTAATTGTGGCTAAATGCGGCTAAAGTAAACAGGCTCGTCACTCCACAGAGAGAAGAGAGGGGCGGGGCGAGCAGAGCTCATTTGCATTTAAAGGAACAACCCCTTAGAATGAGATGATTTTTGCAGAGCTCATTTTGACAAGGTAAAAAGGGTGTTGTTTTACACTACCTTTGAGAATTTTTAACCAAAGTATATTATAGACTTTTCATTAAGACCCTAAAGAATCATATCAACTTGTGGAAAAATAGGCATCTGATGACCCCTTTAAGGGGTTAAGAGATGTATCAAAAAAGCAATCAAACTGCTTTTTTTTATTTACTGTATGTGTTACAAATGTAATATCTCCCCAGAACCCCTAAAGTGATGAGCTCGAACAAATTTAAGATGACAGGAAAAATTACAAATTAAAAAATAAATTAACTGAATAATCACTTGCATCATTCACAGAAGTTTTGCATTCTCACAAGAAAGTTTGGGTTTCCTTTCAAAACTTGCGCTTTCTTGCAAGTTTTATATGGGAATACAAAAGTGTGACGCTTTTGTGTTCTCCCAAGAAATTTTGGGTTTACTCGCAAAACGTTTTAATTCTCTCAAAGTTTTTCAAGTGACTGCAAAGTTTTTTCATTGGAACGCAAAAGTTTTGCAAGCAAACACAAAGTTTCTCATGGAAGTGTAAACATCTCATCTCCCATCTCATATTATTTCCATCCCCAGAACTTTTGTATTCACTCACTACACACTAGTTTCTCAATGGGCATTTTTTAATATAATTATTCCTCTCATCTCCACAATCATGTTCGCCCCTAGTTACCTTAGTGATGGTTAGATGGTTATTTTAGTGATGCATTTATCACATATTTTCTACCTTTAACAAACAGGTAAGCGCTGTGTTCTGCAGTTCCATCCTTGGTCCAAATGCGAAGCGTGTAAAGACCCTCATCGTCCTTGTTCAGGTGAGGAAGAGTGAGCTTGGCGACTCCACCACCAATAGACATCTCAACCCACCTGGATGGTATTAGCAAAGTATCTACATACACAAATACAAAGTGTTAGTATCAGTGTAACTTTTTCAATGCTTCTAAACTGAATGAGAAATGCAGCATCTCACCGTCTCTGTACCACATGGCCTCGGGTGGCAGGTTTGGCAGATCAGGCACCACCACCATGTTGGCCACCAAGCTAACAGACTCTCCCTCGGTACCAAACGTCACTCCAAATGATGCCAGCATGGTCACCTCAAGCTTACTGGGATGAATGCCGCCAAGAGGAACTACAGGAAACACAATAGAAACACAAGACCGCCTATGGGTCAGTTATGCACCATACCAATAAACCAAAGCACTTAAAACGCTTGGGTAAAATATGTTTAGCTAATGTTTCCATGTTCTATAGATAAGTGACTTTAAAATATTTTATTATAAGATGAAGAGAAAAAAAATAAGAAAAAATTCAAAATACTTCGAAATATTTTAATATTTTTTTAATTTCTATGATTTTTCAGGGTAATCTTAAGGTAATAATTCATTATTATTTATTTATAATTTATTTAATATTTAATTTTATAATAATTGTAAAAATTAAATTATATTATTTTTCATAGTAATAATAATTTAAAACATAATATTTATTTATAACATTTCATATATTTATTTATATTTATTTTTTTTTATAATTTATATATATTTATATTTATTTATTAATTATTTATTAACTACACTTCATTTACCTAAATCCCCAAGAGGTAACCTAACCTTGTTAAATGGTAAAACCTATTGTTTTTCATATTTATTACAATTCATATTAACTTTCACATAACAAATGTAAACTGTTCTGTTCGTAATTGTCAAGATTCAGTAACTATAAATCCATGTTTGTTTATTGACAACGCTAGGAGGTGTTTACCACACTGCCTTCTGTTTACAAGCACAAATGAACCCTTGGAAAAATGTGACATTGTTTCCATGTCTTATCAAGGGTGTTTGCCTGAGAAGAACAGATATATATGGCTCATGATCTCAAGTAAGGTCCTTCAGACCTGGGCGTCAGCCAAACGCAAGCTCCATCTCACCTAATCCTGGCAGATGGGACAGCTCTCCTCCCCCTAGTGGCCCTACACGGAAAGACAAACAAGGTAGATTACTAAAAGACCACTAAAAGACCAAAAGAGAAAGAGAAAAGATGTGAGGGGCAAATAAAACACTCACTCCTGACACAGACAGTAGCCTTGGAAGTGGCCTTTCCATGCGAATTGGTTGCCACAGCACTGTACACTCCAGAATCAGTAACAGCACATCTGCAATCAAACAACACAATTTCACAATGTGAATAAACCAGAAAAATAAAAAATTATCTTCAGTGCCCTTCATATATATATACATATATATATATATATATATATATTAGGTTTAACACGTTAACTTAATTAATTAGTTATGAAAAATAACACAATTAAATATTTTAACGCAATTAACACACTGGCCCCGCCTTCAGACATGTACATCGTCTTGTATTTCATACAGTTGACTACTGACAAATATGATGCAGGGCAGCATCTCCATAAATGCAGTTATGCCCTAAAATTCAAGACATTGGTGCAAAAAATGCCCCAGTTTTTTGTCTCATATTTATATATAACACATATCACACGGGCAGCAAGAGCAATACGACACAAGTTCTGATTTTGTTGATGTTATACAACAGTTTAGTAAATACGTAAATAATATTTTAAACACTATATTATGTGTTTTTGCTCAATTTTGCAGAGAACATAGTACCTTTGAAGCAATAGCAGAACTGTTGCACATCTCCAAGCAATACAGCCATGTTTTGTTTCTGAATGAATCCGCGTTTTCAACGAATCGTGTGAACCATTTATAAAGAGAGCCATTTACTTAATTCCTGAATGAATCAGCTGTTTGAACGAATCGAATCAAATGAGTGAATGACTCATAAAGACATTTACCGCCACCTGCTGGCAGATTTAGTTTTTTATTTAGAGTATCATTTTATTATAAAAATACATAATAATAATAATAATAATAATAATAAAAACATTAAAGGGATAATTCACCCTCCAAAATGTTTTCATGTCAATTTAAAACTTTCTTTAGTGGAACATAAAAGAAGGTACAGTATTTTAAAGACTGTTGGCCACAAAGCTGCTTTGGTTACCATGGCTTTCATTATATGAACAAAAAATACTGTTTTTTTGTCAGATGTTTCTCAATTTATCTTCTTTTATGTTCCATAGTTTACGTTAGGCTGTTGCAGCCTAAATGTTTATGTGTAATAAATTTTATGTTGACGTTGTAAATAAACTTTTTTTGATACGTTTTGCATATTTCTGTAGTGTGCAGGATTTGTTTTTTTGTTTAGTTTTGACCTTTTTTGGTCTGTGATTCCTACACACCGACAGATTGCGGTCAGGTGTGCGGAGACTAATTGTTAATTTACCTTTTGGACTCTGATGCTGAATCAAATAAAATATTTCTATGAAACACAAAAAAAGAAAACTGTGATATTTTGAAGAATGTTAGCAACCAAACCGTTTTGGTTACCATTGACTTCCATTGTATGGATGAAAAAAAAAACTATTTTGGAACAACAGTAAACAGTTTTAATCAGAAATTTCTTTTTTGGGTGAACTATCCCTTTAAAGAACAAGCAACTGAATCAGCAATATCATGAACACAGACACCCACAATTAGCATTAGAGATTAAGCTTTAAATTATTCAACAAAATTAGGGTGATGCATGTAATTTCTGTGCCTCTTTCAATTTTCTCAACAAAATTGCAAAATAATGACTGCATTCAAAAAGGTTTTGGTTGAGGCACTGTTGCTATGCTGGGATGGTCGAAATGTTCAAAGAAACAGTAATCTTTTAAAGAGAACCCCTATTAAAATCATTAAAAGTATTAAGACCTGTGTGGCTTAATATTAAGTAAATCATGTCTATTACTAAAATATGTAGTAGAAAACCCATGAAAGAATTGCGTTATTTAAAAAACCCACATTATTTTATACTTCTTAATACCCTTTATCCACCTTATTTTTCGCCATAAGAGTGGGTGCAGCCATTTGTACATTTTTTGTGTCTGGCTTCCGGTCTCATCCACTTCCAGCTATTTTTAGCTGCACAATAAGCTCGTTTTGCTGCTTGATATTGCAAATTGGTGTGTCTTACCATATTATTTAATTGTATTATCTTAATTATGAACACACTGGTTTGTAGTGCAAACTGTTTTACCGTTTACTGCACTTCTATATTCTTCTTGTTATTTCCCTATGGCGGATTATGAACCGGACATCTAACACATTACCAGAAAACAGCTTAATTCCGCACTGAAAAATAAGGTGGATAGGTCTTAATACCCGGGGATCCCTTTAAAAACACTACAGAGTCGTACAGTATTTTGGCTATGTTATCTTACAATTGTCTGTGCACATTAAACTGTAAAAAAAGAAAGTATGAACAAATTACACACTTCAGCTTTAAAGATTAGACTAAATGTTTCATTGTCTACTGGTGGTCATATGGCTAGTTAACAGGGTGGAAACATGCTTTCTATGTTCCTTTCAAGAACCATTTGGTACGAATGGAGAGACTTTGCATCCAGAACATGATCTCACAGGACAGCAGTGTTTTAGTCTCAGACATGCTGTGCTGTCCTTGAAGGAGTGAGAATAGAGCACCGAAATGTGACCTTCAGTCCCTGAGGACTATTTTAGAGCCACTCCTTTTCCTTTGCTATGCATAAGACATGTCTGTTCTAATCAATAAACCAGTTTTGTAATGCATTTGCATTATTTAATTTCTCTCTGAAAGTAGTGAATTCATTCTGAGAATGAATGAATGTCCATACAGTGGCCACTGCGATGGCCTGTGATCTGTGAGAGGTGCTACTGTAATGGCGGCTGTTAGTCTTCATGGGCGTCAGGCATACCAATATCAAATGACGCATAGCTAAGTTGAGCAGAACCAACAGCTGAGACTTCTTCAAGATGAACCTCACTGGGACTAAATTGGAAAGTGTCGCTCTCACAAGAACTTCATTCACTTTTGCAGGCCATTACAAATGGAAAATGAGAAGTTGCACTTTTGCAAACAGTGAAAGGGAATGGAGGCTGTCGAGCTTTAGAATTAGATAAAAAGTACCATAAAAGTAGCCTGGTTTGTAAGCTACATTAATCCATATGATAGCTTTGTGAGGGTAAAGAATGAAATTTTAATAATTAGTCACTGAAAATGTGGCCTTGAAAAATTTCTTTCACAGCTGTGGTCACCATTCACACTCTAAAATATATCCTGTTAAGTTTATGGTAAAAATTTAATTTATGGTACAAGAAGCCTGTCAGATATTTGCTGTCAGCTGTGATTGACAAAACAACACCATCACATGTAATAATACAAACTAAATAACATAAAATGCAACTCGAAACATCCTAATGTACATTACTAATGCAAATTATGTAAATAAAATATAAACATACACTACCAGTCAAAAGATTTTGAATAGTAAGATTTTTAATGTTTTTTTAAAGAATTGTCTTCTGCTCACCATTTATTTGACACAAAATACAGCAAAAGCAGTAATATTGTAAACTATTTTTACTATTTCAAATAACTGCTTTCTATTTTAATATATTTTTAAATGTAATTTATTCCTGTAATGCAAAGCTAAATTTTCAACACCATCTTCAGTGTCACAT
Organism: Labeo catla; assembly: GCA_012976165.1. Lineage (NCBI taxonomy): Eukaryota > Metazoa > Chordata > Actinopteri > Cypriniformes > Cyprinidae > Labeo > Labeo catla. The sequence goes on from VONZ01001928.1 coordinate 65,680, forward strand.
GATCCTTCAGAAATAATTCTAATATGCTAATTTGCTGTTTAAGGATGATTATTATTATTATCAATATTTAAAAGAGTTGAGTAAATCTTTTTAGCAGAATTCTTTGATGACTAGAAAGACCCAAACATCAGCATTTTTCTGAAATAAAAAGCTTTGTAACATTATTCACTAAACTATTAAAAAGCTTGGAGTCAGTATAACATTTTTTTCAAAGAAATGATAGAAATTAATAATTTTATTTAGCAAGGATGCTTTAAATTGATGATTAAGACATTTATAATGTTACAAAAGTCTTCTATTTCAGATAAATTCTGTTCTTCTGAACTTTCTATTCATCAAACAGCTGTTTTCAAAATAATAATAATAATAATAATAAATGTTTTTGAGCAGCAAATCAGAATATTCATAGAATGTTTTCCGAAGGATCATGTGACTGTAGTAATGATTCTAAAAATTCAGCTTTGAAATAACAGAAATAAATGACATTTCAAAAGATATTCATTTTTGCTGTATATATTTGCTGTATTTTGTATCAAATAAATGCAGGCTTGGTGAAGAGACTTTTGAGACATTCAAAATCTTACTGTTCAAAAACTTTTGACTGGTAGTGTGTGTGATGTGTCACATACAGGGACTTCTGGAAATGTACTTTTACTGTTATAAATTACCATAAATGATAAATTCTTAGTTTTACTTGCAGAGTATTTTACAGTTAACTTACATATATTACAAATATGCATATGAAATTTCATGTAATACACATTTCACCATACATGTAGGGCAACTTACAGTTAACCGATTAAGAGTTTTTTCTGTAAAAATTAAGCTTTCATATGGAGAAGTGCAGCTAGGACATTCTTCTCAATATCTAGTTTTGTGTTCCATGGAAGAAAGAAAATCAAATGGGTTTTGAAAGACATGGGGGTGAGTAAATACTGAAACTAAGTTCTCTTGTATTGACAATTCATTAAATGTGTAACAAAGAGAGGCTTGTGTTGTTTTTTAGTTGTTAGCAACTATAGGTTTAAAATGGAACAAGGAAACAATTAGAGTCCTAACTGTAACCTGACTGTGTGTGAGATCATACCTGCTAATAATCAGACTGTGAACACCATACTTGTTCTCAATTTTGTACTTTCCAGGAGCACTCAAGGGTTCAATGGGAACATTATTCCTATACCTGCCAAAACAGGGAAATAGAGTTCAGTAATATTTATTTTGAACCAAATTAGTGAGAGAAGAAATCCCAGCAGAGGCAGAAAACACTGCTTTTGTGTTGAGAATATTCATATAACATTCCAGTTTATGTTGATGAAGTTTAAGTCAAGCCATCAAATCATTACCAAAAGCAGATTATATGAAGGTTTTGGAATATAAAACTGAATCCAAACCATTTGACAATAGGGTTGGGTTGGCCGGACACAGTGCAGAACAGCTTGACGGGAGTCTTTTCCCACACAGTGTGAGATCTCAGACTGACCAGGAAGTCCGGTGCTTTGGGAAACTCAACAGGATAATCCTTCCTCAAAGGCATCATTCCCTTCACCTGTTAAAATACAGGAAAGACTGAGTCAAATGTTCTGCTTTTTTGACTTTCACCGTATGGACAAAAAAAGACAACACTGTTAAAAATATCTTTTATGCTCCACAGAAGAAAGAAAGTGATCATGTTTGGAACAAGTAAATGATGACAGAATGATAATTTTTTGGGTCAACTGTCGCTTTAAAGATGTTTATGATGATGTTCACCTCTCTAGTGATCTCAATATTTTCCACTTGCTCTTTTGTGGCCACTTTCATCCTGTGCAGCTCCTGCTGCAGCTGAACCAAATCTCTTCCAAAGTGAGCCGCCATTCTCTGATACTCCTGCATGCCTTCAGGAGCCCTGCGCACACAAAAATTAAAACTTACATTTCAAAATGCACAGGTTTAGTAATGACAGTACAGTGACACCTATCATCTGTAAATATGGAAGCGGGCTTCAGGTTTTCTCTTACACTCTCTTTAAATAGCCTTCGGAACTGTAATAGATGCAGAAGCCAATAAAATCTCACCTCTCCCTGAAGGCTGGCACTGTGTAGGCTTGTTCCGCCATAGCCTCAGTGGCCTGGACCTGCTCCTTCTTCACTACCCGAGAGCTGGATTTCCTGCCATACACATCACATCAGAATTTGAGTCATGTGACAGCAGGTGTGAGAAGTTTGTTACACTTCACACTCTGTACTGTCGTGTGAAAGTCAGAATTTTGCCTACTTAAAGATGAATTGCATTTATTAATGTAGTAGTATCCACCTTTTTCTTCCTGTAAGAGTGGGCACGACCATTTGTAAATTTTATGGGTCTGGCTTTCGGAACCTGAAGTCTCACCCATAGGCTTACTTAAATGTTGAAGAAAAAGGTGGATATTGTGAATTTACTATACAGTTGTGTTATTGCTTAAAATTATAAATGATGAGAGCTAAGTGCCTAAACCAATTTAAAACCAACAAAACAAGACCATCCTGATCAGGAAACCATATTTGGCTGGCAAAAGCTAAGAAAGTAATTCAACCTGTCCTGTTTCTTTGTTTTTTTTTTCTTTTCAGCATTATTCCTAACATATTTTATTATGTTTTTCACATTAATTCTGTTTCAATTGCTCCATTCTACAAATTATTTAAATTAAATTAAATTAAATTCAGGTTCGCAGATAATTTAGTAGTAATTAAATAACTACCACTTAAGTATACGTAAAGCAAGTACAGTTTGATGATTTTTAAAAAGGTACACTTCGTAATAATGTCAAATTGCAAGTTTAACTTTAAAGTACATTTTAAATTATTGTTTTAATCTTTTGTTGTGCTTTTAAAGCACACTTATAGTGCTAGATTTTTTAATATTACATTTAATGTTGTAAAAGTGTAACTTGTAAATGTTAATTTAAATGTAATGAACTGCAACATCATAATTATTACAAACATGTACTGTAATTAAAAATGTATTTGAATACATGACATACAAATTTTCAGCATACAAATTAAATTAAATTATATTGAAAGTATATTTTAGTTGCAAAAAATTACTTTAACTCTGAAATTCCATATAAAGATGCCTTACTTAGGTGGGTCAAAAATGTATATAAATCATTTTAAAACTATATTTTCAAATTCATACAAATAATATTAAGTGAAGTATCAGGAAACATTAAATTTCAGTTTGCGCTTACAGTAAGTATATTATTTTTAAGTATAATTTTTTTAATGCATAAATGTAGAGATAAATGAACAGATGCTAAGAGGAAATGCTAAACAAATGCAGCATGTTTCAGTCAACAGCACCAGCAAAGCTTTAGAAAAACCTGAAAATAAAATGACTAATGGCTTTGATCATGCCTTCAACACAAAACAAATCATGATCCCATTATTTTGTTTAAAAATATGATTAAATGGTCATTACTATACTGCCAAGTACCATATACCAGATTCTCCTGTTGATTGCAAAATTTCCAACATTGGTTTTTGAGGGCCAAGTTGATTAAAGCAACAGAATCAGTTCTGTAATGTAAAGTTTGGTAAAAGCTGATTTCTTCATGCTTGTTAACCTGAACGCATAAGCCCCCAGATTGAAGCAACTATGAATTTCCCATTACTCTTCTCCCAAAATGTCACAAACCACTTCCTTGCTTGACACCGTGAAAGCTTGAGGGCCATGCCTAATATCATATTTTTCTACTCTATGCAAAGCAATATTTTCTCTTTTCCCACTACTGATGTTTGACATAATGATGTTGAGTCTGTTTACAATGCACACTTGCTTTGCTTATACATCTTTAAGCCTGACTCTCCAGTCAAGTCACTTGACCTTCGGGTCTCTTATGAAGCAACAAGAGAGCGGCATTAGCGTAAGCGATCCCTGCTGTGCATTTAGGGACTGATCTTCCGGCCTGCTGAAGCCTCTGAGCCAAACTCGCGCCAAGGCTATCCATATGCCAGGCCAATCAAATTCAATTCAACTACATCCCATACCTTGAGTGTTGGACAACATGTTTTGAGCTTTGATGTTGCGTTTGCTCCTGCCGATAAAGTGTAACGCCCTTCGCAGGCATGTCGGGAACACTCTGAAAAAGACCTTTTGACCACACCAATACTCTTAAATGGTTCATACTGGACAAAATATACAATTAAGAATGTTAAATATGAATATAGCACATCCTCATAAGCACTGGTTGGCGTTGAATCACGACTGGCTAGAAACACATCCGCCTTTCTTTTTTTTTTTAAATTCAGGTCTACGTAAATAATAACTTTTGGCCTATACTATCTATTATTGCTATTGTTGGTATTGCATATTGGTTGATCACAGTTAGCATGATGTAATACTCAAATCAGTATAATATGATTTGATAATTCAAATGATTCTGAACTACATAATAAAATAAATCACCTTATAAACATGCGTACATTCCTAGATAAAGACCAAAACTGAATATTGTCTGTCCAAAATTGACCAGTATAATTACTGCATATTAAATACTGTATATTCCCAGAGTAAGGTTTTACTTTAGCTACTGGTTATTGTAAGCTAGCACCAAAACCACCTCTCCTCACATTCCAGTCCATCAGCAGCTCCATGAGCTCAAGTGCATCACATTACAGGCAGAAAGTGAAAAGCTGACCTCAGAATAACTGGCACAAGTTATGGACACAAACATCTCAGAGCTACAAAAATCCGAGTGGGAGCAAAAGAATCTGAGAAAAAATCTTAGATTTGACCTTTGACCTGCACATAATGTGACAGGCTGCTATGACGTGCTATGATGTGGAAACAAACAAACCAACAGACTAAATAATTTGTGCAATTTAGCATTCAGCAACTCTGAAAAGTACTTAAAAGTACATCAAAACCTATTAGAAATCATTTTTTTGGAAGTAAAACATTAAGATTTGGAAGAATCAAAAGTTAAAGGAAACATTTTTTAATTAAGCTACCTAAAGTCCAGAATCACTTCAGCTCTAGGCAGCAGAGCTTTTCAATGTTCAATAATATCTCATGGCAATATTCAACTGAAAACGATCATGTGAAAAACACCCAATATGATCATTTTGGAACTGTACGTGTCCCAATACATATCTGTTAACAGATTAATAAAATAAAGCTGCACTTACCCCAAGAGAAAAGAAGAGCTTTGAGTGTTGGAAGAGCAGCCTGAGAGCAGTTGGAAAGCTCCTGCTGATGGAACAAAAATAATGCGCTCACTTAGGGAATGCCTTCACTCAGCCACCCCATGTAAGGATAGTCTTAAGACTATATATAGCATTTACCTCAATTTTCAGACCATTTTACCAACTGAAAGAGGAAAAGACAACAGTTTTAGTTTAATGGGGGCAAATGTTCATTTATTTGTTTTTTATTCATTTTATGACTCTTAAGACATACAGATAGAATAAAATAGGATTTTACCTGGAAGCACAACCTCTGAGGGTTCGGCACTGGGAAGTTGTAGCCTTGTATAAGTTCTTAAACTTTAGAGAGAAGCACTTTTTCTACAACGATGGAAACTTTGGGCTTAAGTTCGGTTCTTTTTTTGAATTTAATTTAATTTTGAATGATGCTTCACTTTTTATAAACATTTTAAGAGGCCTTGGGTTGATGTCAAGACAAGTGTTTTTAATCATTTTTTAAATTTTTCTTTCAAGTAGAAGCAACTTCCAAAAGGATGCTGAAGTCGGCGTCCTAGGAGCCCTTTTTAGGGTTTTGATCTACTCTCCCTCCCCTGACCTACAGTTGCCAACATCTATTTTTAACAGGAGATAAAACAGAGAGAGAGAGAGAGAGACTGTAATTGACACCCTGCAGTTACAGTACTGCTGTATAAGTCATTAACTAATCAATACTGTGTGTCAAACCAAGCCCTGTCGAGGTAGAGCAAGAACTAGGAAAATCAAGGGAAAAAATAAAGATGAAAATTCATTTCATGAATAAATGAATTTCATAAATTAATCTAAATAAATAAAACATAAATGTGATAATTATTGTATAAAAATGTATTTAATAAATTACTAAAATAATAAAATAAAATTTGCACATTATTGGCTGCAGCACTAGGTAAGTATATTTCCACTTGGTAAGACTTTAGGGCTGCACGATTAATCGAATGCGTTTATGAGGCGCGCTTAGTCAGTAAAGCCGGTACTTTGATTAGTAGTAAAGCTCCATCACGTGCCTTCAGCTGGAGCGGCAATTAATACACAGAGCCGTAAATCACTGACAAGCTACGCCAAATCGCGCTCATAATCTAATGCGATTCATCTGCGATTATGAGCGCGATTTGGCTAGCTTGTCAGTGATTTACGGCTCTGTGTATTAATTGCCGCTCCAGCTGAAGGCACGTGATGGAGCTTTAATACTAATCAAAGTACCGGCTTTACTGACTAAGCGGGACTCATAAACGCATTCGATTAATCGTGCAGCCCTATAAAACTTTACTGTTAATAACAGTGCAACATAAATATGCAACAATTTTTTTATAACGTTTTTTTTTTTTTTGTCGTTTAGGACAGTGTGATTTTGACTCCTAAAATCTTGTCTTGCTGTAAACAAGAATCATGTCAGTATGGAAGGGCAATTGGTTGGAAAACATGAATTTTAACACATCAACACCACGTAAGATATGCATATTTATTTAACGCACATTATATGCATATTACAAACGTTAAAGGGGTCATCGGATGCCCATTTTCCACGAGTTGATATGATTCTTTAGGGTCTTAATGAAAAGTCTATAATATAACTTTGGTTAAAAATTCTTAATGTTAGTGTAAAATAACACCCTTTTATGAGCTCTGCAAAAATCATCCTGTTCTGGTCAAGGTTGCTTTAAATGTTAATGAGTTCTGCGCGCTCCGCCCCTTTCTTCTCTCTGTGGAGTGACAAGCCTGTTTACTTTAGCCGCATTTAGCCATGTTATTAGGAAAGGTGATCGCAAATATTCATTAAAAAACCCTTATACTCACTTCTGCTGTAAGTGAAGCTGGATCATGAATGATTCGCGCGAACATAAACGGATTATGTAGATCGGGAGGCGCATTTCTATTCACAAACAAACGTAATCCGCTGCATTTTCAGCGGCTCAGATGTCGGGAGTAAATGACGACCACTATGTTCATTATTACATCCAGGAACACAACACCTCCATCGCTCAATCAGAGATATTCTTGTCTGACTGTTACAGCTTGTCTGACTGTCTGACTGTCAATCAACTATCGTGGGAGCGGCCTCTGGCATCGGAGAATGGCTTGATCTGAAAAAGGGAATATTATTTTTACAGATTAATTAAAACCGCTGCATAGATTTTTATCATTATAGGGTAGATATGTACATACACTGCCAACACACATTAAAGTTCAAACAACATGTAAAAGTGAACTTTGCATCCAATGACCCCTTTAAATACGTGCTGTTTGCCCGTATTTAACATGCTGATTTTTCACAGCAAACACCATGTATTTAACGCGTTAAATATGCACATTTTACCTGTTGACCTGTTAAAATTGACGTGTTTTTAAATCATTTGACCTTACATAAGTCAGACTACACGTTCATCACTTGCCATCTTTAACGACGAATTTCATGCTTTGTCTGCTGTCTTTCATGTCTGCTGTCTTTGATAAGGTAACTTACCATGAACGTAAACCAACAATGGCTATCAAACAGCGTGTTTTGCTCTGTCTTGTCGTCAGAAAAGCCCAAAAAGAAAGAAAACCTCACAGTGGACACAAATCTGGACTGCATGAAGAGGACAGTATGAACTGTCAAAGAGAACTGAGGTAAAATAGTGTTTATTTAACCTTTTTTTCACTCTATTTCGGCTGTCCGTCCAGGAAACAGTTTGCACGATTTGGTCAGTTATCCGGATGCGCGCCAAATTGGCGATCTTATATATATCTATAGTGCGTTTAAGTCATGTGACATGTTGGATAGATCGCATTTACGAGTTGAACGCACATGAACGACACCACAAAGTAGTTATTACCAGTGGGAAACTTGAAATTTCATTTAAGTTTTGAAAAAACGTGTGGGATGCAAGGGACGGCAGCCAAAGACAATAGATATGCATTGTCTGTACTAACGGTAAATTTGTTGAAATGAATAAAATTATTATTTTTTGTAATGTACAATAAAACTATATAAGTTACACATACAAAATATTATATTATTGTATAATTACCATAGAATATATAATGATGCAGTTTACATCACCTTCATAAATTGAATAAAAACAGAGAAAAGCAAAAAAACAATGATGGACATTTTATTCATCATTTTGTAGATGCAGAGTTTAACAAATTGTTGAATTTTATGTAGTAAAGGTAAATCGCTATCTTCTTCCGACCAAAGTGACTTGAACGCACCTTAAGTCCTAATGACAACTTGTCAAATCGTAAGTAAGAACATCCCAGGAGGACTTGAATGCAGCATATGTTAGCAATACTGTATACAACTGAATACTGAATACATGGTTCTGCTAATTTATGCTGTTTAAACCATGGAAAAAACATGTGGAAGCTGCTAAATCACATAGAGAAAGACTTAGTAAGCATGAAAGGGTGCAATATTTTGGAAAACTAAAGTTAATAGGTGGTAAAGATACGTACAAGCAGTATTAATTAAGATTTTAGCCTAATTTTTCACCTACCTGAAAGAAAAGCACAAACATGAATGGTGTCAAGATTCCTGCACTGGAAATCCTGGTTTAATTTGCCAATCATAAATGCCTTTTGTTCTTCAGTTTTTTGCACACTTCTCTTTGATTTGTTATAACGTTTGTCAGTCTATAGTATTCCAAATGTTTTTCCCGGTCCGACTGATTAGTACAGCCCAAAACATGACAATAATTAACCATTAGCAATAATCAGCAAAATATGTTAGTTTCATTCACTTCAGTGGCATTGTTTACGTTCAGTGCCACCAATATGGCCGATTGATGACGCGTTGTGAAAACACTTTATTGTTGCCATAGCTTCACGAACACACATCTGTATCCAGTGTAGACAACATAGCGGCAGTGATTGTAATTTATATTTGCTTTTGACAAATATAACGTATTCAAGTGATCAGCCGTTAAGCGACTAAACAGCAGTGGGCGGGGCCTATGATGAGAAGATGACTATTTGTCGATGTCTTGCTTTGGAGGCAGTGTTTATGCAAATGTTTATGTCTAGGTGATGTCACCTTGCACCTCAGGTCCAAATAAGCCAGTTATGGAGCTTGATTAAATAAATGCTTTGTGTATAATGATGTTTAAATAGTACAAAAACCTCTTGTATCGCAAAATATCAAGGCATATTTGATTTCTCATGTTATGACCCCTTTAAATAATACATTTTGCCAGCCTGGGTATGTACTAATCCAGCATCAACACACTAATGAATACTGCACCTAAGTAACTAAAACTATGAAGCAATTTAACACTATGACCGAAAAACACAGGGACATATAATATTAGAAGACAAATTGTTTTATTGAGCATCTGCTGTGGTCAAAACAGAGGAAAGCTGATATGTAATCAAATCAAAGACAAGGATAACAAAAGATTATGAAAAAATATATATATTATTTTTTTTTTTCTTTCAAAAGCAGCGTTGTCTTTAGTGAAAATTTTTGGGTTTACAATGTTACCTTAAAATCCCAAAGCATCTTTGGTGTAGTTAAAAAAAACAATCAAGAGCAACAAGAAAAAAAAAGACATATTTACAAAGCATGTACTAAATCCTTAACTAAAATTGTGTAATTTGTGCTTGAAGCTAGATTCAAACAGCTCATTAAAGTGCATCAGATCTCAGTAGTTTGAGCGAATTAAGCATAGGAGTGCATAGATATTGTCTCTGACTGTGTCAATTCTCATTTTATTATTAACATCTTACACAGCACTCAGTGCACTGTTTACTGTGTTACCATAAGCTGTTATACAGCACTTGGATATTACTGTAATGAAGGCAAACAATGCCATAATGCCAGGAGAAGTACATGACACATCAACACAGGAAAATAAAACACTGGAAAAAACACAACTTTGGCAAGTTTGAAAGGAATGTTCTATTTACCGCTGACTAATATCTATGAAAATTTCAAAGAGTGGCATTCAGAAATAAAAAAAAAAAGAAAAAGCACAAAAATAAATTATTTTAAATGAAATAATACAGTTTCGGGATGCTTCACGTTTTGTTAAAATCTCATCTTTGAAAGGTAAAGAAGAAAAAAAGTCAAAAACATACATTCTTAGAACTTTCCCAGCTCCATGCGCAAGTTAATATTCAGTGCTGCTCAAGAGGAGTGAAAAACCCTGATCTGATAACTTAATATCAAGAAAAGCCAAAGTAACATTTTTATAGTACGGTAAGTACCTGCAGTCCTCCCATGAAAATATACACAAGCATTTCAGACATCTTAATTTAAACATTAAAACCCTTCAAATAATATCACTCCTGTTTTATTGTACACAAACGGTCGAGATGTCTGAGGTGAAAAGTAATAAATAATCTTAGTTTGAACCACTGAAGCAGGTGTTTCTGGTTTCTGTTGATGTCACAGAGGAGTGCTTGGAGTAAAAGGCACATTATAGCTACCGTGTCATTTGACATTATTCAGTTGAGCTGTTATTCTTCCTCATTGATCATACTCGCACTGTCCGCATCATCAAAGTTGCGCTGGTAGCGTACTGTCGAATGGAAGCGATGCTTGTTTTTATGGTAGATGATGAAGGGGATAGCCGCAAAGATGCAGATGAGTAGAATGATGAAGAAGACCAAGGCCACTGGGCTACCTGGATCTGCACATGCAATATCCAACATGTCATAACACATTTGCAAAATAATTCTTATTTGTAAAGCATATTAATAGTAACATTACACACACACACACACATATAATATAACATTTTCTATAAATATTTGTAACACTGTTGAACTGGAAAAATTTATCTTGTGCATTACTTATATATATATATATATATATATTATTATTGTATTTTATATTTTTACCATATTTTTTTATTTTTAACCATATTTTATATTATTACCAATGTATGTTATGAGACATTTTCAAGTAGGGCTGGGCGATATGGGCAAAAAAATTAACAATAATTTTTTTCATATCAGTCGATTTCGATAATTATCACAATAAATGTCAAATCTTCTTTCAAGTTTAAATTAGATTTTTGCTCCAAAGTGAAAGTTGTAGAAACCAGACCATTCATTTTCCTTAACAAAATAAATGTCTAAATAGAAAAATTTATTTCTGCATGTTCTAATGAGTTATATTGTTTCAAATCAAGAAACAGGTTTGGGCTGTCTGGTAATGATAATGATAATAATAATACGTGCTCGGTTTTTCCAGGTGCGTCGCACCGCATCGTGATAATGACCGTGCGTTTCCACTGGCACGTAGCGAGTGGAGCGGAGCGAGCGTTTTCCATTCATTCCTATGGAAGTTGAGCCTAAATGCTCACGAGGTGCATTATGGGATTGAAAGCGGCGCGGAGAAAGCTTTGAGAGTGGCTGAGAGTGGCTGAGAGCGTCAAAAAGGATGGGCATTTCTTAACTCTATGCAAATCACGAGCGAAAAACGCAACAACCAATCGCTGTGAAAAGTAGGTTTTGATGTATATTTCCGAATGTTTGCGGAACTGGTGGATTACTGAGCTGAAATCACAAATCATGCAAAAGTAAATGCACTTTGCATGCTTTCATTATATGCCAGTGTTTAGTTTGCGAACCACCGTTAAAATAAGAAGATGAAATGCAAACAGGGTGTAAGCAGAGGCGTGCTCTGCCCTAAATTTCACATGCCCCAAAGTAGTAGCGTTGTAGTGTTGCCGGTGGCACTGAGCATGGATTTGACACATAAAAATTATATCGAACATTTATCTAACTCTTTATATCATTTTATCGAGGAAAATTATATTGCGATAATTATCGCCCAGCCCTATTTTCAAGGTGAGAAATGTTGAGGACTCACAGGCAGGTGCTTTGCAGACGATTCGGCTGCGGCTGTTCGAGCAGCTTGTGTGGGTCCAGGTGCCGTTGCTAGACACCATGACTGCGCAGATCTGCGACACCTGCAGTGATAATTGTGGCCCTATTTCTGCATTCCATCTAGAGAAGTCCAGTTCGCTGCCATCATGCCAACTCGTGGGCTTACCTTGTGTAGAGATTTACAAAGATTAACAGAACTGAAATAAGTCTACGAAGTCTCTTGCCATTTGTAAACATTTCTATTTTTACTCTGTGTCATTTAAAGATCCAAGTTGCCATGCATTACTCAACTATTCAACTTTTCACATAGTGTGATTGAAGGCAGATTAAATCATCATTTTACCTTTGGCATCAACGTGGAGCGCCAGCCACACTCGGCTTGTGATGGAAGGGTTCTTATTCATGTAGTCCGAGACAAAATCATTCTCCTCTTTACTCTTGATGGTTAAAAGCTTGGAGGATGAATCTGTCAGTTACATGGGAGAAATATAGTTGTTAGACACTTTTAGATTGTTTTTAAATGGTTTATACAGTTTTGGATTTGAGAAACTGGTTCTGGAAGTGTTTAAAATGGAAATACATTATGTAAATTGCCACTTTCCATCTGATGCTTACTGCACAGAAAATGACTTTTTGGAGCAAGAATATTTTGTGCTAGTATTTGAGTTTTTTTCAGGTTGGTCTATTATCATGGTAATGTTGGCAAATTTCAAATATGTCCCTAAATGGCATGCTTTGGTTGGCTGCATGTGTATTGTTGTACGTATCTAACTGGCAAATTGGACGTGATACAAGGTGAAACTTGTTAAAGGGATAGTTCCCAAAAAATTTTAATTACCCCATGATTTACTCACCCTCAAGCCATCTTAGGTGTATGTGACTTTCTTCTTTCAGATGAATGCAATTTGAGTTATATTGAGAAATGTCCTGACTCTTCCAATCTTTATAATGGCTGTCAATAGGTGTTGAGATTTTGAAGTCCAATAAAGTACATCCATCCATCATAAAAAGTACTCCACATGACTCCAGGGGGTTAATGAAGGCCTTCTGAAGCAAATTGATTCTTTTGCGTAAGAAAAATATCCATATTCGCTTCAGAGGGCCTTTTTTAATCCTCCAGACCCATGTGGATACTTTTTATGATGGATGGATGCACTTTATCGGCCTTCAAAATCTCAACAGCCATTCACTGCTAGTATAAAGCTTGAAAGAGCCAGGACATTTTTAAATTTAACTCCGATTGTATTCGTCTGAAAGAAGAAAGTCATATACACTTAGAATGGCTTGGGGGTAAGTAAATCATGGGCTAATTTTCATTTTTGGGTGAAATATTCCTTTAAAAGACAGCAATACACGACATGTACACTCACCCAGATTCTGACATACGTTCTTGGCGTTGTCCATGGTAAAAACAGAGTAGTTGTGCATGTTAAATGCATAACAGTGATCTTTAAAAAGGATCCATGAAAAGTGATCATCGTTCTTGGGACAACTGCTGCTGGACTGAGAAGAGAGTTGTGGACTAGTTTCTGGGGAAAAAAAAGTAAATGGAGAACCAGTCTGAGTCTGAGCTTTTCAGAACAACAGTTGTGTTTGCGTTGTGTCATTGTCTTACTCTCATTGTTGTGGTTGTAACAGATGGCTCCTTCTTGGGATGCATGACAGTTGACGGCCATCCAGTTGCCGTTGGAGTCCACAAACACACACTTTTCCTCAGTATCATGGCCGTCCTTGACAAATCCATCTGGTGTGAATTTTACCGCACTCCCATCTGACCACTCAAACGGCCATCCGCTTACCTAGAGAAACATCCGGACAAATTACATGACTATGACGACATTAAAAGTTTGAGCTTATAGCTATTAGGTGCAGTCATTTATTTCTATTATGGCACAAAACTGTGTACATCTTGTTTGGAGAGGCCGATCCACAGTGAAAAGCCGTCTCTTTTGGCGATCAGTGCCATGTTGTCGTTAGTGGTTTTGTCAGGAATGCTTGCAAGATGGCCTCCGTTGCGGCCACACTCTTGCATTGCCTGATACCAGTCCATTCTCTTGGCCACCCGACGGTAACTTATGCCATCTGGAGTATTAACGTCAACCACACCCTTCATGAATTCGTCTTTGGGATCTGTAAGACATTTATGTAAGTTATAAAATTTACTCTTTTTTTTTTAAACTCAAAAGTCTTTTGGCTAATATTTGTATAGGCGTAGGGAATGCACACTACCAGTTTTTTAATGAAATTAATACTTTTATTCAGCATTAAAAAGCATTAAATTGATAAAAAGTAAATAAAAACATTATAATTATTTCTAATGTATTTTAAATTTATAAAGATTTCTATTCCAAATAGATGCTGTTCTTTTCTGAAAAAAAAATATTATTTAAAAAAAAAAATATATATATATATATATATGTATATAAAAACTGATTTACTGTAAAATCAGTATTGATTTTACAGTTTTTATTTTTCATTATTTATTTATTTGTTTGTTTTTTTCCTGGAGTGTGCCAAATACATTTTGTAAATTAACACATTATATACATTATTTACGTTGTATTTTAAGTAGGGCTGGCAAACTGTTAATCGTGATTAATTGCATACAAAATAAAAGTCAGAGTTTGCTTAATAAATGTGTGTGTACTGTGTGTAATTATTATGTATATAAAAAATACAAGCACATTCATGTATATATTTAAGAGAAATATGTTATGTACAAAATATTTTTATTTATATATAATATAAATTCTATAAAAATTATAATAAATACATATACTTGTAAATATTTCTTAAACATATACATGAACGTGCTTGTATTTATATATACATAATAATTACACACAATACACACACATATATTAGGCAAACTCAAACTTTTATTTTGTATGCGATTAATCGCGATTAATCGTTTGCCAGCCCTAATTTTAATTTATCTGAGGTCATAAAAACCACATGCATACTAATGATAAAAAATAGAAAATAAGTTTTAGATGGATTACAGCATGTCACACTTCTTTCATGTCATTTCAATTACTCATTTTGCACTTTATGGCAAACTAAAAATATTTTTGTACAAATATATTTATACCTAAGGAAAACAAACTGAAACTGGGTGATGGTTTACCATTTTCAATCTTGCACATCACAATACTCCGCTGTTTGATGGTTTTGAAATAACGTGGATTTGTTATTATTTCCCACTCTCCGTTTATGTTGAGGCCAACCATGAAGGGCTCTGTGACGTTTGGTCTTTGACCATATTTCCAGTTGGAGAACTGCACATTGCTGCCATCTAGCCACTTCAGTTGCTCATCTAAACCAAACAAATCATACAGAGCAAAAATGAACAGCTTGTTGATACTTTCTTACTCACATAAAGGCTGAAATACACTACATGAATTTTGCCAAAAATTCCCTCCCAGTTTCAGTCTTAAGAAGCTGACGCTAGTTATTAAAAGTAAGAGGCAATCTGCAGATTTTGGTTAGTCAGAGTTTACAGATTTCACAGAAAATCGTGTAGTGATTTGCACAGACTCATATTTTCAGATTTTAAAAGTCATGTTAGCTTTAATCTGTAAACATCCAAATTAATAAACATTGTCATTTGGTGTAAAATTGTGAATGTTTAATCTGATAGTTGGCAGTTTAAAAAAAAACACAGCTCACAAGAACTTTAAGAAGTGATCATCTTACCTGTCTTGTTTTTGCTCATTCCCAGCCACACAAACATCACCAAGTTTTTGAATGGCTGCAACTGCTTTTTGATGAACTCATTCTCCGCCTCATCACGGATAGTCAGGATTTCTCCAAACCCGGCTAAAACACAGACAAGATTACTATAAACGGCCATGTGCACACTGTAGCTAAATTCAGTTGTCAATTTACCTTTTAATGCTTAATCTTATTCTGTACACACAGCGTAAATTACTGACTTACAGAAAATACAGGTAGTGATTAAGGGAACCCCAGGTATTAATAATATTTGTATGGCTTAATATGAAATAAGTTATGTCTTTTACTGAAATATGTGATAGAAAACCCATTAAAAATTTACGTTACTTAAAAAATCCACACATTTTCAACTATAGGGGGCGATATTATTTGCATGATGTGAACATGCAACACAACTCGGGAAATAAAATACTGATACAATGCCACATTGTGCGGCTTTTGGCTGTCAAATAGACAACAAGAGAAGCGATGTAAGTCTTCACTGCTTTTCTAGCGATAAGAAGAGGAGAAAATAATGGGAAGATGCCTGTGGACAAATAAAACTTCCTAAAGACCCACATCTTTGTACTCTGGACTTTAGCCCTGATGCCTTTGAGGCTTTTAGTAGAACACAGCTACTGAAAGAGCTTACAAACAGCAGAACAAGAAATGCTAGATGCCATCCTGGCAGAATGTAAACATGCCGACGCTTATCATGACGCCACAGCCACTGAACGAGTTTTTCAGCGTGGATTTTCAGGGGCAATCAGACTCCTTGTGGGGAAAAATCGATGGTACGGCATTTGGTTTACGCCTACGCTTATATCCATTGCCACCTGTAAGCTCTTTCAGAAGTTGTGGTCATCGTAACAGTATTTTACTTTGAGTTGCATTGCGGTAAAAATAGCAGCAATTTCACTTCATCAAAATAATGGCACTCCCCACAGTCAAAAATCTGTATAAAACAATTTGGATTAATTAAATAACATAAATCTTTCAGTAAATAATGTAAATATTTCAGTAAGAGACATCATTTACATTATATGAAGACACAAGTCTTAATACCTGGGGATACCTTTAAATCCAAACGTGTAATCTTGGAAATAAGCTACACTTGCCTACTTTTATCTCTATAAAACAAATTGCTTATAAGCTGAGGCCAAACAACAAGCCTAAAGATGCTTAATGAGCATCACTTATAATAAGTGGAAATGACAAGGAGAAGTTCACTTCCAGAACAAAAATTTACAGATAATGTACTCCCCTCCTTGTCATCCAAGATGTTCGTGTCTTTCTTTCTTCAGACGTAAAGAAAGTATGCTTCTTGAGGAAAACATTTCAAGATTTCTGTTAATATAGTGGACTTCTGTGGTGCCCCCGAGTTTGAACGTCCAAAATGCAGTTTAAATGCGGCTTCAAAGGGCTCTAAACGATCCCAGCCAAGGAAGAAGGGTCTAACAAAAAGATTGGTTCTTTTCTAAAAAAATGTATATAAAAATGTATATATTTTA
This sequence comes from Labeo catla, assembly GCA_012976165.1. Lineage (NCBI taxonomy): Eukaryota > Metazoa > Chordata > Actinopteri > Cypriniformes > Cyprinidae > Labeo > Labeo catla. The sequence continues at coordinate 82,916 of VONZ01001928.1, forward strand.
ACCTCAAACACTCGCGTTGTCTATTCTCTAAGATGTGCATGCGAACTCTGTGTAATCCGGGTCAATAAAGTTAGGGCAGGTCGAAAAACTCCCTTCTCATTTTCTAATTGTAATTTTTTTTTGGAAAATAACCAATCGTTACGCTAGATAAGACCCTTCT